>JBBPUC010000168.1:0-39146 GCA_038094375.1 Tubosaeta aff. heterosetosa | reverse complement strand
GCTGTTCGAGACACTCCAGGTAAGAAACAAACTGGCACTGGAACATTCAGACATCATCTTCCATGCAGGCAGAATTCTGTCCACCTCTGGACACGTCGCTTCTCGCTGCGTTCATGGGAGATTTGGAGTCCAGCACCTCCTTGCCACCGTCAGACCAGCTGGACACACTCCGCACGACACTCAAGGAACTCGCAAACCATGCCACGACACAGCACGAACACGAACTCGCTCACGAACTCGACCTTTCCTGCCTCTATCTCACCACAGACGAATCTAACAGTAGCCCCGATTTCTGTGGCGAAACGACCGAAACATCCACAGGTTCCGAGTCATCTATCATCTCGCATCAATCTATCACTTCACCTCTAGGATTTCTGACGGCTGCTTTGCCGCACATACCACAATCGCGTCTTAGACGCGCGCTTAGCCAAGCTGGAGCTGGAGCTGGCGATGAGGCCGATGTAGACATGGAGTTCATCGTGGAATCGATATTAACCAGCGAATTTATCCGTGAACTCGAAGAACGAGGGTTAGACGCCCTCAGCGACGATCAATCCCAGTCCGCGTATTCCCCACCCGACGACCTCTGGACACGTGTCGAACCGAAGAAGAAACCAACTACCGCCGGAAAGACCGCAAAGAGGAGAAATTCGCGTGCAAAAACGCTCACCCTCGTCGACATACGCCAAAAACAGCATGCATCGCCTCCCACACCCGCTGGGCCACCTCCGCCAGACCCATGGACGCAGCTCTCCTCCCTCTCCGAACACCTTGCGACGCTCCTCCCATCCCACCCTGCGTCCTTCTTCCAGTCACATTTCCACTCGCCAAACTATGCGTCTCCTGCCAAAGCCCTTCGCGCAGCGCTCACCTCCATCGCGGGCACCCAGAACAATTCTCCGCTTGAGACATCTACCAGGGCCACCCTCTTCATAATGCTCGACGTCCTCCGCGATTCCCAAGCGTACACTTCCCTTGACCCAGAACAACGTTCCGCCCTCTATGCCGACGCTCAGCTCGCCCTTTGCGCCACACACGGCCGGGGGGACGATGCGATCGACATCGTATGGCTGCTCCTCGAGCTCGAGCTCGATCTCCAATCCGGTACCCTCTCTATGGGCGTCTACCATAGCCCTCAATCGCCACTGTCGCCCAGCCGTTCCTCCGCCTGGGTCTCCCCATCTACGGCGTTTCCTCCCTCCCCGACCGCGAGCCGCGGTCGAAGTAGCAGCACCAGCACGGCCGCTCGTCAACTCCCGAGCGGCCCTCCTCTCGTGCAGCCCCCACCGACTTCGAAAAGGAAGAGTATCTCCTCTTCCTCCGGCACGTCCCCGACCAAGATCGCGCCTACCCAGGCGCTCCAGTGGCAAACAGTGCCACAAAAGCCGCTCAAGGGCCCACACCCCCTTGCACTGCACATCCCTGCGTACGACACCGCCAATCAGGCTCGGCGTTCTGCGGGGGCGGGCAAGGGTGCAGGCAACGGGCTGGGAAAAGGCGGCAAGGGTGACGTGGGCGAGCTGTCGCGACCAGACTTGAAGCAACGCATGGCCGCGAGTTTGAAGAAGCGCGACGAAATGCTCCGGGAAGCGTCCAAGGCATGGAGCAGGGGTAACGCGCGGACGCGCGGCGGCGAAGTCGCACTGTACTTTGCGGAGCGGGTACGTTGTCCATACCGCCTCTCCGAGGCAGCTGAGTTGTTCCCCTTGCAGGCGCGGGAGTTCCAGGAACTGGCGCGACGCGAGGCGCTCAACGAAGCGCGCCTCATGGTCGCGTCGAAAAGGTACGTCGCACGCCATTTTTCCTGCGCCGTGCGTCGCGCGTCTGCTCAACCCTCCGACACAACGCAGACTCGGCGCGCGACCCGCAGACCGCCGCACGGTCGACCTGCACGGTACCTCGATCGCGGAGGCGGTCGTTATCGTCCAAGAGATTCTCGAGGAGGAAGGTTGTTCTGCGGGTAGGTCCCTTGTGCCTAGTCCCTGTTTGGCGCTCGTTCTCACTATGAAATTTTCTTCCTTCTAGCGGACCCGCTGAGAATTATAACGGGTCGTGGGACGCACTCTGTGAATGGCGTCGGCGTGCTCAAGCCCGCTGTTCGGAATGCGCTCGTGCGGGGTGGCTGGAACGTCGGTGTGTGGGACGGTGGGCTTGTCGTGCGTGGACGCACCTAGCCCGCCGTCCCACCTGTGATGGTCCCATTGTGCTGACTGTTATGCTTGTACGTCGCTCCCTTGCTTTCTTGCTTGTTTGGAGAGGGGCCTGCTTTTTTTTGCTTTTTCATGTTCGATACCCGGATACTTCCGCAGCTGATTGTGTTACCCCTCTTTGTATTCTCGTGTAATGCTTGTGTGATATGGTTCCTTCCATGTAAGAAGTACTGTATGCTATCTAGCAATTTTCCAAAGTGAATCCATAAGTGAATCTACAAGTTATACTGCTACAGGAAAAGGGGTACATCCCAATCGAAATGTGGATTGTCCGTGCGAAATGACAAGAGAAGCAGTGCTGAAACGAATGCAACAGAAATGAGGCTACAATTACAAAAAGTAACTGTTCCTTTAAATGAGAAATGTCGAAATGCATGTTTCAAAACAACAGGAGTGCATTGAAAGCAACATACAAAGCAGTGCAAAACACAAATGGATGCCAAGAGGAAAACAGCTCACCGCCGCCTTGAGCTCAGTCGACGTCCACACAGATTCAGTTCTTCCGCCTCCATCTCCTTAGGTGGCACCGAAAGACCGAGGTACACCATGTCTTCGACCCACCGGGTTTTGAGCAACAGTTCATCGTCAGACTCTGGCTCGGATCCAGATTGAACGGCCGCTAGTCCGGTTGAGGTACCTTTTCCCGCAAGTTTCGAACCCGGACCAACAATAGTTCCAGAACGGGTGCGGCGCACGTTAGCTAGGGAAGAAACTGAGAGGCCGGCAGCATCGCCAGAGGAAGCCCCAGGTTTGGCAAAATCGGAGGCACGGATGGTACCTGCGCGGTTGCGAGCGGGCATTCGCCTCACAGCCTTTTTAAAAGTGGGCTCGGCGTTGGCGAAACCGTTCCGCAGAGCACGCGCACGTGTTGAAAGAGGGACGGGTGCGGATGACCGGCGTGTTTCACCATCAGACTGTGTGTCCAGGTCACCTAGCCGAAATGAGATTAGCATTGCGCCCATATTGCTGGGTGTATGCGCGACAAAACGACGAGCTATCCTGGAACAATCCTGCAAGGAAACCCACCACTGATATCCATGGATCCTAAGTCGTGTGCCAAGTCCAATGCAGGACTCGAGGGACACGTCTTGCTTCGCGAGGCTGGTGGGGTCAATACACCAGACCTTCTGCATGCACAAAAAAAGAGAGCATCGCCGCCCATAGGGCTCGTGCCTGGGAAGCCGAATGATTGACCCCCAACAGAGAGCTTGGATACGCTAGTCATTTTGATCCCTGCGGAGGGGGCAGGGGAGCGAGGTTTAGAGAGTGGGACCCTATATTCTGCGATGAAGGCTCCAGTCGATGTGTCACCCACTGATGACCAGATCTCGCTCTCATGTAGATTGGGTGCCTTTCTCCGGCGTGATCTGGCCGGCGTCGAGATGGATCGTGGTTGGGCAGCATAAAAATATTCGTGGCCGTGGATAGGTGTACCAGGCAAGGGGAACGAACGAGCAGTATAAAATGATGTCTCAGGAAGAACAAGACTGCCAAGCGAAGTAAATGCATTAAAATCATCGGAAGTGCGGAAATGTGCATCAGAAGGTGGTCCATGATCTGCACGTTTGTGTCTGGGGCACATGTGATGTGAACTGCAATGAGAGAGAGACCCCCTGTCCTTGCGTTTGGGAGATGAATTGGCTGAGCCTGGACGGCTGCTGAACGGTGAGTCAAGTGTCTGAGATGAGAGGGCCCTATCAGGGGGTATCTGAGCGTTTTCCTTGAGCCTTCCAGATGTTGCATAAGAGTGCTTTGCAGGTGGGACCGGCGATAGTTGCTCTGGCACGGATGATTTGGCGGCCGTCTCGCATGCCGGGGGGGAAGAAAAGGGTGTCTCAAGAGTCAAAGCATGTTCTCCACTATGTTTGATCCTTTTTGAAATGTGGTCCCTCAGGAGCTCTGTGTTCTTGTCTTCGAATTGTTCTGGGAGTGCGACGCGACGAGACCGTTTGAGCATACGACGGACCATCTGACTATGCGTGATGTTGTCCATTTCAACTGGGAGAACCTCCAGTGGAGACGAGAGCAACTTCTCTCCCGCATTTCGAGAACGTCTCTTCTTGTGAGCGTAGGTCACTCTGACGGACTGTCGACCGAACATGACAAGGACAAGAAATAAAGATTAGATCGCCCTCGACGCGCTAGCTTACATCAGCATGTGGCTGTGCTATCGAAGCGCCAATGACAAAGAACATCAACACAACGAAATTAAACACGTACTCGACTTGTCGCTCAGCCAATCGACACGGCCTTATGTCCTCATCCACCTGACAGCCTCATTATCTGGTTACTTTCTACAGCCATCTCTTTAATCTTGCACAACGATTCTAAATGGTTGTCACGCGCAGAACACCCGTCGTGCCTGCATCTTCATTAACACGCAATTCCTCTCTTCGGGGACCACAAGGACCCCCTCGAACTTCATCTGCCAAGGATACCTCGAATATCTCAAAGAATACTGCTTCAAATGTCGCTCCAGCCTCCTTTGACGGCTCTTCTCCCAGTGATGGAGATCACCACAATGGTCTTGTGAGTCTTCATCTTTTACGCAAATCTAAAGCTCCTGGAGCGCTGTCATTGGGTTGAGTGCAATTTGAACATCCGTTCCTTCATAACTGTGCCTAGGCAGCTCGCCTCCGCGTTCATTTTTTATATCCCAGAACTGAGGGGCTCATTCTCGTTGCTATAGGATAACAAAAAGACAAAGAGGTCCAGGAGACGAGGAAAGGTGAGTGTACACTCCTGTTCGTCACGATCGCATCCCTGACCGTTCGCAGAACAAGTATCAAAAATCTAATTTCCAGGCCTTTCTAGACTTCCTTACCAAGCTACTCCTTCTCGCATTCACTATCTACACTTTCTCTGTGTGCCCACAAGACACGCATCTACAATCTCCCATATGCCGTGGCTTGACAGAATACAAGCGCATCGTGCTTGACCCCTACATCATCCCTCCGATACAGGCCGTGTTTACCCACCCCTCCGTTGCCCCCCACATCGAACGCGCCAAACCCTACGTTCATCGCGCTATCGAAATAACGGCTCCGATTCTCCTTCGCACTCAACAAGATTGGAACCTTCGTGTTGCCCCTCAGTGGGAGAACCGTATCGTACCCCAATGGAATAAACACGTCGTTCCTCAATGGAACAAGTATGTCACTCCTCAATGGGACAAATACGTTGTGCCTCGGATTCAGTCTGCGCGGTCCAAAGTGGAACCTTATCGCACATTTATTGTGCAGAGATATACGGAGCGTGTCGCTCCCCGGGCCCGGGTAGCGTTGTACAACCTCCAGCGATGGCGGCGTCAGGCGGAACCATATATTCTTCTGGCAGTATCAAAGACAAAAGATGGGTACAATGCCGCCAAACCTTACACCCTCCCGCTAGCAAAAAAATCAGGCCATCTACTACATCAGTTTGCATTATTCCTCCGCGAGCAACGACAGAAATTTGTCGATCCTCATGTCGCCAAGATATGGGCGAAAGTCAAGGAGTTGAGCAGCGGTCAGGCCGTTCGCAAGACTATCCCCGAGCCTGGGCCATTTGCATCCGAGACGACGCCTATGGTTCTAGAAGCGACCAGGTACGAAACGAGTGTCACACCTATTCAATCTGCTGCCTCCGCCTACGATGTCACGTCCCCTCCCGACGAGACCGATGTCGCGCACATACCACTATCGATAAGCTCCGATGACACAACCAAAGCCAAACCACTTTCCACATTCGCGGAGTCGACCCTCGTGCTGGAGTCGGAGCCAACTGCACCTGCGCCACTTGTTGACGGTACAACAACCGTTGAATTCATGTTTGACACTGAGTCCACCCTTACAGAGTTACCGTATGAAACAGAAGCACCAACACCCGACACCCCTTCGTTTGTGGGGGAGCCTGACGTAACCACTTCCTCAGTCTTTGTTCCCGCGCCCACTGTATCATCGTTGGGACCTACCCCCGCCGCAGACGAGCCTAGCGAATCACCAATACCGATGACACAATCTAAACTTTCTGTCCCAGCAGTTTCAGCGTCCGTACCACCTGGGAATGCTCCCGCCGATGATGAAATCGACATGGATGCCTTTTATGCCGAATTGGGACTTGATGAGTCGTTAGGAAACACCGGTAGTTCCCAAGAACATTATGCGGTTCCACCCAGCCCGCCCACAGAAACAAACGATGAAAAGGCAGAGCGTCTGCGTCTCAGGGCCGAAGAAACCGCCCGCAAACGAGCCGACATTGAGGCTCGTCAGGCCAAGTGGGAGGCGGAGCTCGAGGCGCAAATGGCGCACAGCACCTCACAGCTTCGGAATCGTCTGAGTAATATGCGCACGGCAGCCGCTGCTGAACTGTCCTCCTCCGCCGATATTCGCACTTCGATCGAGGAACTCGTCAGCGAAGCGGAAAAATACATCAAAGGGGCGGAAATTTATTTCAGGAATCTCAAAGGAGAAAATCGGCGGTCGGACGAAAAACTAGCTCTTTGGAACCGCGTGGCGGATCGAGTGAATGACAAGTTTCTCGAACGTCTATCTGCTACCGAAGCGGTCGTGGACGCCTGGTATGCAACAACACTTGATAAGGAGCTTGAAGAGGTCCGTAAAAATGAATCCCGTTGAATAGCGGCTAAAAACGACATAGGTCGCCACAGTCACTGCCGAAGTGCGTGACGTCGCAGAGAAAGGCCAGTTAGACCTGGGTCTTGATTATGCGTGGTTAGAAGATGTGACGTATAACGACTGGCAACGGTACCACGCCTTAATCGGAGGTCAGTCTTGCCTACATTGACTACATAATGATCACTGATGGTGCCTCATACAGCAAGCGAACGGTATGCTCATGTGGCCACCTCCATTCAAAATGGGACGCATCCCGGGGTGGTGGTAGCCAATCCGATGGATTCGATTCTCGCAGACCTCGAATCTGAAGTTCAGGACGTGGTGATTGGGTTTGAAACACGGTTGCGCCGCATAAAGCGAGACGGCGAGCGCGCATTCAACAACCGTAATAACGGTGTGGCACAAAAGGAGGAAGAGAAAGGGTCTATTGGCGCTGAACCTGATCCGGAAGTTTCCATTCCATCCGTGCCACATGAACGGGGGTTCATTCCTCCCGTCGTAATCGGTCGGAGTCAGGAGCAGGTGTTGGAAGCGCTAGCCAAAGTTGAGCCGGTTGGGGAGCCAGAGCATTTGGTGAGCGGATCAACCGTTGACACGGGGGAGGCAGTACCACGTCTGTCCCCGAGAACGGAAGGTGGCGCAGGGATTGACCACACGGAGTTGTGATGGAGATATGAAGGGTCTCGTTTACTATGTTCAACTCGGTTTGATCTGGATACGGTTATGCGACTTATCTTTTCTCTTTCACGGTTGCGGAGCAAGAACGCTTGAATGGGGTAGGATTGCCACGCAGACCGCGCGTGGCTTCTGCATGGCGTTCATGTCACCGAGTTATCGGCTGCTAGACTAATCCGGGAAGCGTGACCCTGCACTTTGGCTGATGTCCGCAAGATAGATATCAGCGGCGATCCCGATCGAACGGAATTACCAGTACACATTGGACTCACATGGTGTCAGGCTCGGGAGCACAAGGGCCGATGCGGGGCAGTGAGGATCCATTGGAACGAATCGGTGTCGTTCTTCTAAGTAGAGTTCTTCACATCTCGTTAATTATCTATTGTCTTCCTGTACCCTCGTTGATGGTGCGTGCCTGTCTACCACGTTGTAACATCAACAATAGCATAATAGGTACAAGATTGGCACTAGTGGCGTGCAAGACCCCACCAATGTGATCCGTAGACGTGCACATCGCCTAGCCTGCATACAGAACCTAGAACTTACTAAGAGTCCGGCATACCAATCACGCAATAGACCGGCAAACCTTGCCTTTTTTCGAACACAAGGAATACCACTCTTGGAAATGAATGCAAGTCGCTTGGAAGCAAACCAATCAAATGTTTAGCATGAAATTCAATGTGATACATGTGAACTCTGAAGGCAGTGCGCCGAATAGTTATGAAACCGGAGGAACATTCGAGCGGAAGAAAAAAACATAATTGAAATTACTCGGTTTCACCGCTCTCCTCTGTTTTCCACCGCAGATTTGACTCATAAAACATAATAAGCTGATTTGGAAAAACAGTCAGCGTCAATTGGATATTCGAGAACCGGCGCAAACCTTCTGGGGGAACTTTTCGGCGCAAAGGCGCGAATTCTCTCGCACCCTTTTTTTGTCGCTCTTCCTGCAACAATCGTAAGGGCAAGATAGGACGAAGGATGAATCACTCACAAAGTGAAAAATACGTAGAGCTCCCCATCGGTTTCGCGCTCGACCGTGTCGATCGACTCTATGAGCTCATCCCATGATGATACTTTCATATGCTTCTTCATGGTACCAATCTCCTCATCGTCAGATTCTTGCTTTTCTTCCTTTCGGGAGAGGCCGTTGCTCTTCCGAGGCTTTTTCTTCGCTCTCTGCACTTCCTCGTCCTCGTCCCGGGTCTCTGATGGCAGTTCCTCCTTCCTAGGCCTGCCGCGTTTCTTCACAACATCTGGTTCAGCGGAATGCTCTACGTCAGCAAGGGACTTCCTCGAAGGCTTTTCAGCGAGTTTCGACTTCGGTTTAACGGGCTCTGATTTACGAGGGCCAACTTTGCCCTTCTTCTTCTCTGCCCAAAAGTGATCGATGAGTTCTTGCGCATTTCTGAGGAAATAAGTGAAAGTGGCACTTGAAAGAAATCAAAACGCGCACCCTGCGTCCCTCTCGTCTACCCAGCTATTGTGCTCCTCATTGTACCCTTTCCATTTGACAAAATATCCCATACGCCCCTTTATCACGAGAAATACGCGTATATCCTATGATCACATGAAACAATAAAGAGCAATGCAACTCACCCCGGGGAATTGTCCTTTCTTCGCGTCGATGATTTTTTCAATCTCATATTCCTCCTCTCCGTCGTCATCCCCTTCCTCGCCACCCTCTGCCGCGGTATCTTCCGGCTCCTCGTTTGCCTCTTGGTTTACCGGCCCCACATCCGATTCAGAGGCAGACGTTGCCCGTCGTTTCTTTCCAGCGTAGGTCTTCTTCGTCGGCCCCACAACTACCGGCTCGCCGTCGCTCTCAGAGGTCACTTCGATACCGCGTGGCATTGTTGAATGAATCTCGGCGCGTCAAACCTGCGGGGTCAAACGAACTTTCAAAGACCCAAACCAACGCGCCAGTGGCACGGGCTGCGAGCGTGTGAATTTAATTCAACCCCAGCGCCCAGCAGACACCCACCGATACATCCTAATTAGGAAAGACACCCCCGGGAGCGCCGTAGCTAGGCTGTAGCTGTGCAAAGGCAACGTTCAGCGTTGCAATGTTGCGTACGTATCTCGGCGCGGGATGACTTGGGGTGCAAGCTGTGTTTTTCAGCGCTGCTTGGCAACTAAATACCGCCCCAGACGGGAATGAATAGCGCGCACTCGGCCGAAACCAAGCTGTAGGGATCATATTCGCACCGTAGTTAAGCAGGTGCCTTTGCAAGAATGGCATCAACGGCACACGAGTTTTTCCAAGGTGCATCAGAACACATTATTGTAACGAATGCGCGCTATGAATGATACACGTCCTATCTTCGCGACGGACTGGCACTTCGTCCACGTGCTTCCCTCCCTCGGCCCTTCTTCGGCCCAGAAGGAGGTGGCCGAACAAACGCGTAATCACACTGTATCGTCTGTTCCAGCAGTGGGGCCCCTGGCGCGCCGTCAATGGCCGCTTGAGCCTCTGCCATGGTTTCGTATTCGACCAAGGCGTAACCCTACGTTTGAAACGCGTCAGTATGCACACAACGGTGCAATCCAGACATGGCGTACTTTGACGTAGCCCGTACGACGATCCAAGTTGAGGTGAAGATTTTTTATTTCTCCAAACTCTGCAAACTTGTCCGTGACGTCTTCCTCGGTGGCTTCTTCGTGCACATTGGTGACCAAGACGATCCACCCCTCAACAGCTGCACGTGCAAGACGGAAATGAGCAAAAGCACTCGATGAAAATGAAGAGACATACAACGCGCAGCACGGGTGTCAGCGTCTTTGACATGAGATGATTCAACTCTATCGTAAGTGGCCTCTGCGCTTGTCGCGCCATCATTTCCACCTGAAGTAACGGAAATACATTGTTGGATGAACTAACGAGGATCTTGGCGAGGGTTACCACTAACCAGCTGTGTTGTGAAAGCCTCTGCCTCTGCGTCTCACGGTGCCCGCGTTGGCAACTAGAAAGAAAAATCAGAAGCAGCACAGCCAACAAATAGTGATATCTGAACCTTCGTCGATATTCATTTCATCGTCGGACATGATGGCGAGTATGTTCTGAGGATAGTTAACTAGCGTGACAGTTGTGACAGGCCGTTTCCGGAGTGGCGGCTCGGATAACCCGTAGGTCCGGAGCTAACAGCGGCCCACAAATTACCCGTCTGTATCTGGGGTCCTTGGGGCAGTTCCTAGTATGCAGTCGAGTTCCTATGACTAGATTTCGTTGTTGAGAACTCACGCTAACGGGCAGATCTGCCATTCAGTTTATTCTAACGTAACTCCCGCCAATTTGCCGGCCCTCTCGTCCTTCCCACCCCGGCGGAATATGTACCGAACAGAGCTGGGCGAGCGCATCGGACCTGCCTTTTTCTTGCACTCCCAACCGAGTAAGGTCTAGGTCTGTCATTTTTGCCGTTCATCCTCTCCTTGAAACATCTTGTTACTATTAACCTGTTCAAAATGTTTCGATTACTTAAGCGCGTCCTCCTGAACTAAGAGCCTCAAGAACACTCGATACGTGTCACTAAGTGGGTTGCTCACGTCGATTCTGGCAGTGAATCCATACACGTATACCCCTAGTGAAATTCATGTCGCCGTTGAGCCTCAGGCTGTCAAAATGAAGTTTGGAGCTTACTTACAGCTAGCCGTGCCTGGTTGGGAGCCAACACCGCCTCGTTAGATCCAGATCTCGGCTTCAAGTTAGGACATGAATGGTCTCGCATGGCATGTCTTCTCACAGTCTTCACGACGCTTTACCCAATACTCGCGGGGTTAAACATTGTCAGACCCTATAAAATGAAGCTGGCACGGCTAGCTTGAATCTCCATCACCAGCAACTCCCCTGTCCTACCTGAACACTTCTCTCGTCTTCACCAGCACACGATGAACCCAGTTCCTCTTATTAACCACCCTTGCACAATTTGCTGCCGGGCGACATCTATGTGGTGCAGTCGCTGCCAAGCCACATGGTATTGTTCGCCAGAGCATCTCTCTGACGTGAGTGTCCTTCTCCATCGTGTCACGCGACTTGCCAACTCACGCGACGCGCGCCGCTCTCTAGGACTGGCCGCGCCATCGCAAGGAGTGTGTGCCGGTGGCCCACGCGCAGAATTACAACATGATTGCCACTCCGCCACCTGCGGAACAGCAGTTAATCACGGTTTCTGCGATTCTCTTCACCCCCGAAGAAGGTCAGTCCTCACTTTGACGCGTCTTTCGCGCGTATATGAATGCCGTCATCCAGAGCGCCCTAGGATTATCACGGTCAAATGTCGACCATCTCAAGTCCCCTCGCAAGGCGTCTGTCCACAGCCACTTGTCAACGGACACTTTGCAGATGGTCAGACGGAGAGCATTGTCTTGACCCAAGGGCTTAACGGGGAACCGCTGAGGTTCCCCCTCCATTTGTGGTACTCCCCGACCGCATTGTCACGGGGTGGCCCCGTCAACCGCGCCATCTACCACATTACCTCTGGCGCCGCCGCCAAGGCGTGGTGCGGAACCGTCGTCGTCCTCAAGTTCAATGGGTCTCGAAGGCAAGGATACTCTGATGCAGGATCCAACGATCTCCCAGCATTGTCTGCTTACTTTCTGGCTTACAAGTAAACGCGTAACGCGTTCTAGTTTATGTGTAATTAAGCTTAACTTGTGAGGTGTTTCTCCGGACTACACTGCGCCGATGCTGATGACATTCGCACTACAGGAAGTTTAGAATCGTCCTACTTTATTTATTCATGTTGCTGTCGATTGAACGCTTTGTAGCATCACTTTTCTCCGAGATTCGCCTATTCGTGTTGATTATATCAGTATCTGTCGTTATAGCTTTACCTATGAATAGAAGGGCTGAGCCCTGGTTTATTGATAAAGAGGCCGGTTGGCGATCATTTCATGAGAGGATTGACACAAACGTGTCTAGGGTCACCGGTCATCAAGTACATGGCTTCTGGTCACGGGCCGATCTCGTCAAGCACGTCAGATAAACAGATTCGAGATTGCAAACAAGATGGTGTCGCTTATGTAACCCAATTGAAACCACGGCTCAAGTTCAAACATTCGTCATGATTTCATTTGTTTCCTTCCCTCAGGCCACAGATCGGACGTATGAAAGTGCAGCGCGTCATCATCAAGACGGTGGTGATCTCATGTACGACGACGATCTGGATACCAACGCATCCAACTTGACCTATCCTGGCGAGACCATCACCTCAGCTCACGATTCCATGCGGTGAGCCACTTCCACTCACAAATTCCGAAAAAATTGGCTGAAAAAATTGGGGTGCCTTAGGGGTCATGGGACGTACGTGGAAAAAGAGCAGGTGATCGCCTCCGTCGCCGGTAGTGTGGAAAGGGTGAATAAACTGGTCACCGTCCGCGCCGTTCGCAGCAGGTAATCACATTCCATTCTACCCACGTCCTGCCACAACCCCTATTTCCTGTAACCAAGGTACAGTCCAGAGGTCGGCGATCTCGTTGTGGGGCGCATCACCGAGGTCCGTCTCCGGATCTTGAGAAAGATCAATTAATCACCATCTTCTGTTTCAAATGGACGGCGAACATTGAAAATAGGTCCAGCCACGACGATGGAAAGTAGATGCCAATGGGCGTCAAGAGGCGATACTAATGCTGTCATCTGTCAACCTACCTGGTGGAGTTCAGGCATGTCTGTTTCCCTTTCGCTTCACGTGTGCGAGTCCCATGACGTACCTTTGGATAGCGCCGAAAATTGGAAAGCGATGAGCTCCAGATGCGGACCTTTTTTGAGGAGGGGGATCTCCTCGTTGCAGAGGTCCAGGCCTTTTTCTCAGACGGTGCCATGTCATTACACACACGCTCCCTCAAGTATGGCAAGGTGGTCTAATGGGGTTCCCCTTGCAACCTCAGTTTACTCACGACCTCTCTAGCTACGAAACGGACAACTGGTTGTCGTCTCTTCCGCTTTGATTCGGCGCCTGAAATCGCATTTTATTTCACTGCCCTGTGGGGTTGATTTGATTCTTGGTTTAAATGGCTACATATGGGTCAGTAAACATGTTCAGGATAGTGACCACGGAGAAGAAGGTTTCGATGCAGAAGCTGTCTACTCCAACCAAAATGACGTGAGTATATCCCTACCATATCAACGCCATCGGTTCATATTCCCTCAAGGACATTGATCCTGCAACACGTGCCGCTATTTCTCGTGTTAGCAGTGTAATCCGGATTTTAGCGGATCATTTCGTTCCACTGACAGACACACGCCTTCTGGAAGCGTATGATTGGGTAATTGAACAGGATTTGGATACCAGAGACCTGGTCGCGGGAGATGTAGGAGATGCACTCATAGCTGTTGTAGGAACCGATAGATAGCGTCAACTTTGTATCCTACATATCATCATCCTCGCCATTGATCGTCGTCCCCTCACCCTCGTCTTCGCTACCATCGACCTCGTTCTCGTCGTGATCGATACTATTTTCTTCTTCTTCCTCATCTTCCTCATCATCTTCACCATCCTCCTCTGTCGTCTGATCTGCTGCATCTGCGGGCGGTGGCGGCGGCTGCAGTGGTGGATGATATTGCACCTGACCCGTTGCCACATTAGCCATTTTCCTCGCCTCCGCCGCGCGTTTCATCTCCTCTTTTTCTTCGTCGACAGGCAGCAGCTGTTCCAAGGCAAGATCCTTCCAGCGTAATGCGCCATTAGCTCCTCCACCGCCATAGCCCATGTCTTCAAACAGGGCTCGAGAGGTGGGATCATACGGGGGTCTCGGTCGCGCAGCCGGATGTTTTATGTTTGTTGGGTTGCCATACGGATATGAGGGATGGACCTGTGAAGGTAGTACTGAGACGTTTGTCAGTGTGGGAAGTGACTCGCGACCAGGGTATCGCACCATCGGAATCGTCGGGGTTTGGGGGTACCATGTGCGCGGGGATGTCGAGATCTACGCGTAAATGGTTCATCGAGACCACAGAAAATGACTGATGCTAATATCGCACCGTCGTCAGACATTTCACCCGAGATATACTCAAGACTGTCAATCGTGTCGATGACTTTGAGGTCATGCTCCGTCATGTGTAGGTAGCAGTACGTGAGGTCCTGTGCTTTTACTTGTAGTTGGTGTGAACTAATAGGAATAACGACACCTTACTGTCATGGTGATTGAGTGCGTATCCGACGGCGTCCAACTCTACCGTGGCACTAATCCTTAGTTCCCCTGTCAGAATGACTCAGTGTCTATGAGCTGCAAACCAACCGGCACACCACGTAACGTTTTGCTGGCAACTTTAACGGCGTTTTCCGTGGTTGGCAGTATCAACCAGTGCGTGACCGTAAGCAGCAAGTCTTGATGTATTCGATACTCGTGGCACTGTCTTGATGTCAGTGGCTGTGCCCTTAATAGGAAGTCGCCGGGGTTTTCGCAAGGCGGTTCTTGCGGGCTACTACTTAATCCTTTTCTTTCTCTTTGACTTACGGGTGTTTGGGTACCACTCCCGTTCACTCAGGCGTTGCAGCTGATCACGTACAGCTTTTTTTTTCCCAGAAACACCGCTAGGTCTCAACTCCTTTCGATCCGCTGCCATGTCAACTTTTTTGTCTCGCTTACAGCCATTGGACCCTAGCTTGGGAGCAGCCCTGAGGACCCGCTCGAAATTCTCTTGCGGAACACACTCTCCTTTGCTCTGGCGCCCTATTTCCTTTATTATCGCTGGGCATGATATTCCGTCCCACAGTGGGAATCTCTTCCAAGACCCTGTGCGGTAGTCTCGTATCTTAGCCTCAAGGCTAGTGGGGCCAGGCCAAAATCGTATTGCATACCTGTGCTCCATTTCTCATCAAGGGAGTCCCTTTCCTTGAATCAGCGAGCGGGCAAGGCGCACCTACAGCAAAAAGAGAGCGCCACAGGGTTTGTTTACATAGTTCAGTAGGGTCCTTGCGGCATCAGGCACTTTGAAAACAGCAACTAACGTGCGCCTTACGGAGTGCACCCTATTCATGAGATGTTGATCGCCGTTGTAAACTTGTATGTCTTATCGTATGGCTAGCACCAAACTTTACAAGCGAGCGACAACTTATTAGTAAAAGGGTGAGCTCCTAGAACTATTCGCCAACGGCCCTCTCCAGAGTCATCGAGCCTGGTCCGCCGAACATCTAAGCGATATCAATGTGTCTTAGCACCGCGACTTGCGACAACTCAGCGCGTCTGGATTTGGCGCCCAAGGCTCACTCACTCTACATTGAATTCATTACGCTTATGTTGTTCACACGGCCATCGGACACACTGCCAAGCACCCAACTTCACAACTGGCGCTAGAAAGATATTGCGACGACGGTGTATATGTGTTGAAATAACTGCTCGTACTCGTCATGGTCGATGTTTTTCTACGTGTCAAGTACCCATGATTAGGTCCCGACGGCATGTCCCTGTTTCAGCGCACGAAGAAACTTCCGTCGAAAGGAGTAGACTAGCACTGTGTTCTAATATTGTGAATCATGAAGCTCTCAGGCTGTCGCATCCCAAAACTTGTCGATGGGACTAACTGACGTCCACCTCCTCCCACGCATCCTGGGCATCTTTCAGGATCTGGTTGCGTAAGGTGGCGGTGGCGAATGCTGCCACGCTACCTATAGCTAGAGCACTGCCTGAGCCACTGCGCTTGGCTCGAGTTGCACTTGCATCCCCGGAAGGCCTAGCGCATGCAGCTGCATCCTTGAGGGAAAGTTCGAAACATATGTATTTGTTTACCCTCGGCGTGCCGGGGCCGGGGCCCGACACGAAACTGTCATCATCAGACAAGATGCTGATGCAAAACTCCACCGAAAAGTGAGGTATGATGGTTCTGAGGTCATTCTTTTTTTTCGGTTCGATGCGACGTTGTAATCAAGGATATCATTCGCACGGTTAATAGGTGCGTTGCTACCCTGGAGCTGTTGTCTCACTTGGGTTGCCTCCATGACGAAAAGGGAACAAGAAAAAATTGAACTATGACATCTATTTCCCATGGTCGGCCGACACTCGGGCCGGATCTTCAGAGGGATTTTGTGGTCATTGTGCACCATTGGTCGAAAAACATCCATTGCCCTGGATTGGCAGCGATCAGCTGACTCGGAAAATCACGAATATGTTGTGATGCACACCCTGCCAGGACGACCAGCGCCGCAGTCTGAGCACTGCCCAGCATGCCTTTTCCACGCACGGTGTTACGGTCCCCACAAAACGTTGAACCTCAGCCAAGTATGCACCCGTAAGCACTTATGAATTTTCCGAGAATCCTCGGAATAAAAAAAGCTTTCAAAGTTTTCATGTTCTTGACTTAAATGTTTAACCCGATCGGTCGACCACGCCTTCTGAGAATCTAGTGAGTGTGTGAATTCTCGATGGGACATTTCGACAAATCATACGACACATAGTTTGCTTGACGACCTGTGCAGCTTTTCCCCTCGACAAATCGTAGATAGCAAATGGATTACCCCTGGCAATGTCGTCATGAGAAGAGCGCGCGATACACGACGGCTGTTGGAGCACAGCCCGTTCGTAGTACTACCGTAACTTTCCTTTTTTGGTTCGGACTACATGTGATGCGCACCGTTCCTTTCCTCCAGTCTCGTTCGTACTCGACTGGAGGTAAGATATCCTATCGTTTACACTACATATCTTGTACTTACATTTACCTAGCCAACTCCCTTCGTTCATTAGGTATACTCCGCACCTCGCGCACACCAAAAACGGCATCGGCCGATCACGATTAACTTAGGTTCCGCGCTCCGCAAAGGATGATGTCTCTAACAGGGAACACCGGAACCATTGGGTCGGCGCGCTCGCTGAGCCCTCGTGCACATGTATCCGCAGTTGCGGCCCTGTTCGGGGTTTGCAAATGGAGAAAAGTAAGAATAGGTGTGTAGGTCGGGGACACCCTAACATGTGAACGACCAGCAACTTGGCATGTTGGACAGCGCTAGGTCAAGTCCCCCTCACCCCATTGCCTGTCGCCGGGCTCAGTGATCTGGCTTGCTCCGGCCCCCGCCACACGAGCATTCGTCCCTTTCATCGAGTCTTTGGAACATTGAACAATTTCCGTACCATATATCAACAGATCTGTGTATAATGTATCGGGTCGACCTATACTCTTGGGGTGGGTTGGCGAGACTCGAGTGAGGGGCGATGGTGGACGTGTGACACGTGGTGGTCATGTCTTGAAGTTGCCACGTCATCGTTGTCATCGTCACAACGGAGGTCGTGCTAATGTTCCGAGTGTGGTCATTGTTAACAGGTGATGGGTGCAGCTTGCGAGTTTGCCATGGATATCATACATACTTGTGTGACCTACCATTCCAGCGGCTAGCTTGTTCGCAGCGTTGTAGATCAGGCTTAAGCTACAGATCTGGATTATCAGGGGGTCTACCGGTGAACACAGTAAACAAGCTGATATCTACGTTCAGCTACGTCCAAAGAGGAGCATCCGAACCAGTTGGTCGACCCCCTCTGAGCCCATCCGCAGCTATGACCCCGTTCGGGCTACGCGAATGGAGGGAAGTAACAATGGTTGTGTAGGTTGGGGACACTGGAACATTTGAACAATCGGCTAGATTCGCGTTTGAATATGTACATGTCCGACTGCCAAGTGCAAATATATCAATAAAAAATTGCATTATTGAGTCAGCATCAGCCTGAATACTTGAGTATTGAAGTGACCGGGCGAAACCCAAGTTGGTGTGATTCAAGGTGGAGTGATGGCGAGCAAAGGACGTCCCCCAGAACAAACCAGACATCTATTCGTGAGTCAAGTGGGTTTGGTGTAACAGACCTGTACGCGGGTGCCTTGCTTAATGTTATGTGAACCCAACATTGTGCTGCCAAGGATGAACGCGTGCGCGAGTCGTGAGCTCGGCTTAAATAAATAGCTGAGTAGGTTGCAGACTTGCACCTTCGACATTGTATGGCATATTCACTGGAACGAGGTTACACCGTGTGTGAGACCATTGTCAGGGACGGAACGATAAAGTAATAGCTTACTGAGGGATCTTATCATTGGAGATGTGTAGATGAACGATCGCACATTCGTCTAGGAATATCCAGAGTATCGTAGGCAGGTTATTGCAGCAGCGTCAGTGCACACGGGGGTAATTCAATTTGAGGCGTTAGCGTACTGTAGTCAACCGCATAGTTCGCAGTCACACATCATAACCTCCCAATGTTCTTAGCGCGTGCTTCGTTATCAATCGCCCCTTGAACATCACCTCAAATGACTATGCCTTCACCTAGCTAAAGTGGATGTCATAAATAAGATTCGCCCACGTACCTCTTTAATCTTGTACGGCCGTTTGTCCTCGATGACTGAGAAATGCACAAGAACAAAAGGCTACTGAGCAGCGCAACTGGTATGGCAATGTATAATTTCATCCGAGTTTCTTGGAATAGCCAGTGTCCAGCACACATCCGACGCAGTGTGCGAATAAACGTGACGGTACTCCGTGCAAAGGGACTCGAGTGCCCGACGGTACACCCACAACCCGAGTCTAACCTGCAAGCTGAGGTTGTGTCTGTCTGAGGCAGACAAACATATGCCACAGGCGAAGGTCCGTCCCAGGACGATGTCGTAGTCGCACTGTCGCGGTCGTCAGGTGGCGAGCAGCAGGGAACAAGACGGCGGGCGCACTGTTACGAGTCTGCGGGAACGGGCCACTGCATGCCTAATCATAGTGAACCGAGTTTTAATACCCCGAGACAACTTGCCTCGATAACGCTGGCTCGCTTTGCTCTGCAACGTCCGTTAAAGAAGTACTCCAAGTTTGAGCGCCAGAGTACTATGAGCGTCTGAACAGTTAACTGAGCCTTTTCTGAACTGCTGTTACTATGGGTAGTCGCAAATAGCCTCACTCTACAGAAGTTCGTGAACCGAACTACATAAGACGCTCGTGGTTGAAGTTTACAGTGTTTGGCAGCGTGTCAGCCTCATCAAGCTATGCAGCTCGGTACCGTCCCTTTGCTATCTCACTCATTTTTGCGTGTTCTGTAGCTGTTTGAACTCACAAACCTCTGGAGTATATACTTGATACAGTCATGCCAACGAGAGGTATGTGCTGAACAGGCGTTATGGAAAGCTATGTGGCCGCCGAAATAGTTGTAGCCTTGTAGGGGATAGCACCTTCTTCCGTTCCTTACCAAACCTCATCAAGTTCTTCCCCGGCGCGTGTCAAGATCAAATGTATTTAAGCAGCTGTCGTGTTTGGTTCACCCCAGGACAATCTTTTCGATACACCATGTCTAACACGACTCCCATAGCTACGCCTGCAATCATACCTTGGACCAGAAGACATTACATCGCCCATTGTTTCCCGTGCACCGCTCCCAGCCATTGAACGGTCGACTCGCCCGGTACCTGACCCTAGAAATGTTCAAGGTGGCGTACATATGGTGTCTCCGAAGTTAATAAACCACAACTGAGCTAGTTAAAACCTGGTTAATAACTTATACAGAAATGCGAATATCCCCTGCTGCTCGAGACAAAAACGCGGTTGATTCTCGCAAGTATCTTCACTAGTATTATTGCCTCATGACCGGCGCAGCGGAAACCGTAGAATGAATAAATCTTATCGACGAGAAGAACATGGTCTTGCTTCCTATGGTATCACCTTCGCTAGAACTGGGCTGAAGAAGTTGGTAGCTGATGGCCTGAATGGCGTCGACGAGTCCTTGGGAGAATGTGGCGTGAAGGCTCCAGACACAGCGGGCGATGGTGTCATCCTACTTGCCGCTCTGCGAGGTTGGTACTCATTCTTGTTTTTGGCCCCACGTCCTGATGTATCACACATGAATAGACCACAACAGAGGTAAGAAGCAGACAGATGAAATTAAAGAAATGTTTGAAGGCTCGATCACTGTTGTGGAATCCTTTGAGGGTTGTGTTTGCCCAGAAAACCGCACGCGGTTTGACTTCAAAGATGGAATTTCTTGGCCAGCTCTGGAGTGCTTCTTTGCATAATTCGCACTCGTCTCAAAGTCTGTATAGAGGTTCAACAGTCCCGTTGCCAGGCCAGCTAGTCATAGAGTGCAATTGTCGTAGGCTATCCAGGAAATCCTTTCGACGACGATGGAGTCTCACGCCGACCTCGGACGGACCCTCCCGTGTTTAGAGCAGCATATCGAGGCCGGCCGGGAATCCAATACGCCTACGGAAGAGGAGAGGAGGTTCACTCTTGATGAAATAAGGGCGTTATTTGGCGCACGATTGTTCGGCATATTTACGTCGGTGAGATAATACAACATCAAGGGCGCATATGGAATGATAACCGTAACCATAGGGTGTACCGCTTGCACCCTGACCTCTTACAGAAGACCCCACAATTCTGAACCATACTCTGATCAATGAATTTGACGAGGCATCACACCGGTGTCCTATGTTTTCGCATGTCCGCAAGACAAACTCTCATTCAGGCTCATATGAAACTTCATTGTACGTCTCCCCTCAAATCGTTCGCGCAAGTATTCCCTATGGCAAAGAGGTTCGCTTCCGCAGTCTCAACTCTCGGAGCTATGATGACATAGTACACCTGCGTAGATTGCTGATGAAGAACGCGAGGACTAGAAACATCTCCCGGAGACGGAGACGGAGAAAGATGCGTATGACTACGACAAACGCGGTCTATTATTTCCGCGTTAGCAATCCTCCGCTGTCAGCGGTCTCCGCCGTCAAGTCAAGGATGCTCATGATTTCACTCCCCCTTCCTTGGGAATCCGGCGCCATTGGTTTGTAGAGCGTTTCGCTCCTCCACGCAGAATTATTAAGTAACGGTCCCGAGCAGGTCAAGATCCTCTCACTGAGAATCCTTGGAGCGTTCTTCGATGTAACGATGAAACCGGAAGACCCAAAACCCTTTGTGCGCACGTTCAAAGACCCTCGAAGGACCTACTTCGTCCCCAGTATCCCCGCGTTGAAATTAAAAGGCACGGTTGCTTTCGTATTTTGCCTGCGGGGAATACATGTCGTATCTATGAGACACCGTCGAATCTGCGTGTATCCTTTGGGGTGATAGTGCCATTTGTTTCGTTGGGGCTTCAGTTGATTGCGCACCCCTGTCCTCGTCCTGCACCTGTAAGCTGTCCCCTCATCATTTTCTTGCCCTGAGTCAGATCACCGCCCACGATTTCTTTCCATGTCCAGGGTTACCGCCCCCACACGACATCGAGCCTCAGCCAAGCACACGCCAGTCACCCATTTGCGGGTTCTCCGAAAGCCCTCGGAACGAAAAAAAAAGCTTTCAAAGTTTGTACCTCCGAGTCTGACCTGAAGGGTCACCCCAATCGGGCATGCTCAATGGTCGACAACGCCCTCTGAGGATCTAGACTATGCCGATAAGTCATGCGACACGTGTTGCTTGACGACCTTGTCCCTCGATAGGCCGAGTCTTCGGATTGTCCCTGGCGATGTCGTCATGAGAAGAGCGCTCGACGAGCGAAGGTGTCGGCCGAGGATGATTAACTCGACTTCCAGAAGATAATTATGTATCCAGATCCGCACAGGGTGGCCGTTTCCAACGAACCGGACCCGAGTCATTGGGTCGGCGCGCTCGCTGAGCGCTCGTGCACACGTTTCCGCAGTTGGCGGCCCTGTTTGCAAATGGAGCAAAGCGACAATATAAGTGCATAGGTTGGGGACACCTGAACATGTGAACGATCTACAAGATTCACGATTGAATAGCTTTGAGTGACCGGATCTTCGCGTCGAGTCCCCCCGTCACCCATCGGCCCCGCACCCCCGCATGCCGGCGGCTCCGGACAGGCGTTCATGCCGAGTCTTTGGAACAATAAAAATCCATCGGCATTTCGTGCATGAAAGAGAATTACAAACTAAGTTTCATACATATCCGATGCGTACCATGTGTCAAAATATCTATGTATAATGCATTGAGTCAGCGTTGGTTACCTATATTACACAGGTTTCATCGTCCCCCCGCTATCCCCCTCTCTGCACCAACCATACGCGCGGGCAGCTCAGTCTTCTTCGCTCCTCTCTTCTGCTCCGGAGTGCCCGATTCAAAATTTTGAAGCCGCATTTCGACTAGGAACTCCTTGTCCCGGATCGACTGGGACCAGCCGGACAGGAGGACCATCCCGGAAGCAACGGTGCGGTACAAACCAATCATAGCGAAGATGCCAGGATATACGTGCACAACTAGAACACGGCGTCAGAAATGGTCAGTAACAAGCAGTCATAGGAGAGGAAACTTACACAGACATTTCTTGCTCAGAGGGACGTGCAATATTTGTCGCAAGACATATACACCTCCTGCGGGCAAGAGCAGGAGCGTGGAAAGAATTGCCGCCAAGGGCAGAATGATCTCTTTGGTTGCGTGACGAGGATCAGGCTGTGTCCATCCATTGATCAGCAGCTATAATTGCCAAAACGGTGAGGTGGCACATCGAATGATGAACGATGATACGTACCACGTGTAACGCATCAGCCTGCCGCTGCGGAAGGTGAAGCCTCCGACGAAGTTTGATGACGATCTTGCAGTACACGAGCCCGAGAGACCACATGTCAACCAATCGAATGGTTGGGACCATCGTTGGGTAAAACGTCAATCGAATCGGCAGAACAATGTAAACGTCCATAACAAGGGCCAACAAGATTGGAATGACAACGCCAAAGCATATCCCCATGTATGCTATCTTGGTGGACCAGAGGAGACTCTGCTTGGCAAAGTATACCGCGAAATCTGCTCGGGGTCCTTCTCTGGCCATACGCTGCCGCCGTCTGTCCATGCTTTCTGCCGCCTTGGCAACCAGGTAACATGCCCAAAGGATGTAGAATCCTGCGAGGAACGAATAACCGTCGTGGACCAATGAGGGTGAGATCAATGCGAAAAAGTGTCTTCCAATTTGCACAGGCACTGCAATGCAAATGGCGGCGGCGATAGCCATAATTGTCCAAACAGCCGTCACAAAGGTAACGATTCTCGTGCGGAAACGAGGTGGAAAGTATACCACGATGTAATCTTTCTTGATATCACGTTTCGCCTTGACCGCCTCTGCATTTTGTGAGGCTATGAGTGCTACTGCTCTATCGTTCAGAGGGCTTCCGTCTTCGTGGACTTCAGCCGTAGCACGCATGTCTCTGGGGAGTGCGATATTGTCGCTAGCGGGTACGCGGCGGAAAGACCCATCTGGCTTCACAGTCCTTTCCTCGTTGTCCTTTGCAGATCTTCGGAAGAAAGCAACCCAAGTCTTGTATGTTCTTGAAGATTCCTCTTCTCGATGCCTGTCGCCAAACATGTACGAGGTCAAACGTAGTCTCGCAGCAATAAACTTCCACACGTGAACGGCCACGCGGTAAACAGCTTTGCGAGGTCGCAAATAGCGCATCGTATACGGCAACACAATTTGAAGGAACAACAGATCGATCGGGACCTCCGAAAGTGGCTCCCTAAGAACCAACATAAGTGTCGGAGCGATTAGAAAACTCACTACCTACCGTGTCTTCCAGCGGATCGGAAATATAGACCGGCTACCAACAAAGAGCAAGATAGCAAGGCTCCCGACACCACAAGCGACGACCATGGCGTACATGAACGCGCTGATAAGGAGTTTGCGGAATTGCGTAAAGGTCGGTCGGTCGAGTATGTCGCGGATGGGGTGGAAATTTTGATCTTGTGGGTCTTTGATGAACCACATAGCACCTGGGCGCATGATATTTCGGCATCCTCCCAGAAGAACAGCGAATTGGTACCTGTGAGAGGGTCAGCACCTCGCAACTAGCACGGGCATAGGACTTGCATAAACATCGTCCCCGCAACCCAGTGATAAAACATGGCTGTCAAAGGCGCTTGCGCGAAGAATGCTATCCTCGACTCAAGGGAGGCCTCAGGAAATATCCATATCGTGCAAGCATCCAGCATAATACCACATCCCAGTGGGAAGATAATAAGTTCGATGACGATGAACATTGCCACCTAGATCGCGTCAACTTCGCCCATCGTCACCAAAAGCGCAGACTTACCTTAACTACCAAGAGTTGTTGCCGGATTGCATTTCTGACTGCTTTACCCGCAGTCTTCGCGTTCCCAACCGTGAAAACATTCAGATAGAGTGCCAAAACGATACCGACAACACCATAGCCCAATATTATAGCAAAAGCTCGTTCACTGTTGCCATGGCCCAAAGTCAAACTGATCCACGATTGTTGGAAGTGGTCAGTAAAGAGCCTGACCTCCCGGCCGACATAGGCAAAGCGAGGCTCCAGAAGTTGTGCTATGGTCGAATTACTCTCGAAAAAATCGTTTATTTTCTGTGCGAAACGGTTTGAATCTTGTTGCGGTGATAGTTGCAACCACAGTGATGCTACGGCAGAAAGTTCCAATTTCTTGGAGACCTGATAAAGTTTAAGATGGTATCCCGGTAAACACGAACGACCTACTATCCATGAGGTTATACCATATGATTGGGAGGTCGTTGACGTGGAGGCCGAGCTCCCTGAGAAATAGGCGACGAAGTTAAGTATATTTAATAAAATGGATCTCGCAGTCTTGTAAATGAACGGGAAGAGAAAACGGCCCAGAACAAGGGTAAAGAAATCCACAAAAGGATCCGTGACAATGCGCATACCCCGGATAGGGAGATGGATAATATACAGCGCTCTTTGAGGATCCAGCTAGGAAATGGATGTTAGAACTGACCAGGCAAAGAGTATCAAGACGCACAGATAGAAGCGCGGCTGTTTTTCCAAGGGTGAACGGGAGCCATACGCCAAAGCCAATGGCAGTGTCCAGGACAAAAATCATCAAGATCACCTATGAATTCATCAGCTGAAATTCCAAAACATGATTTGTAAACTGACATTTTGAACGACTCCGAATATTGGGCCTCGAAGACCAATGGCTGACGAATGATGAGTTTTATTGATCCGATTGTGTAATGGGTGCCTACCTTCGAGTGCGCCCTCCATATCATCCTCGACTGCAGCTTCCAACTCGTCCGCGCCTTCGTTCACGTTCACCTGTTCAACCGGGGCCGGAGGCAGTGGCTGTGCAACTGGTCGATTGTTAGGGACATTGAAATCGCCAATATCCACAGGATCTTCATCTTCGTCCTCGTCGTCTTCACGGTCTGCATCTGCATCTGCGTCCCAGAACACAGGCCCCTCCCCTTCATCATCTTCTGAATCATCTTCCTCATCAGGTCCTGCTTGCATGGGTGGCAGTTCCTCGCCTTCAGCAATGGGATCGCGCTCAGCCGTATCCGGTACGTCACGGGGAACGTCAACGGAACTGGGCGTGACAGGCTGAGGATTGCGGAAATAGTGTTCAAACTCCTCGTCCATGATGTCATCCCCAGATCTTTTCCTTCCATCCATACTCCCACTCAGCGAATCTGTCGCCAACTCCTCCGGTGGATAACCGAGCATACTTCCTTCTAACAACCTTGCATCCTGAAGACTACTCGAGCCCAAACTATCCTCGGCAGCGAGAGTATTGTCCGACTTGGACAAGTGTACGAAACTAAGATTGGAAGAAGTTATTGATGACGAGTCTAGTGATGCTTTGACTTCTGTTTCGCCTTCGATAGCTGGCGTCGTGGAACGCGGAGTTGGTGTTCGAGGGGACGTGTCAGGAGAAAACACAATCGAACGGCGGCGAGGTTCATCATCGGGGATTGGTGCACCTGCCAGCATTGCTTCCTGTAATGCTATCAAGGACCGCGCGGGGAGCTCGGGAACTGGCTCTCGTATGTCTTCTTCTGAGCTGCTGTTGGCTGGGACTCGGAACGTAAACTCGAAAGGAGCCGATTCCAGAGCGCTAGAACGACCCGAGCTGAGTTCTGGAGGTAGTGGTGATGTGGCAAAATTTGAAGAAGGGAATAGGGAGGGGCCAGCCTGAGAGAGTTGCTCTACAGTCTCGCTGCCATCACCTTCATCGTATTGTCTGCCCAAGCGCCTCCTGACGTCGGCTACAACCGGCACCGAATCTACTGTATCATCCTCCTTTTCCTTTCCTTTACTAGTGCCACCTGACATGTCGAGGTTTTCTGGGGGTGGAACCATCGGTAACGGAGGGACTAGGTGAGGATCAGCACGAGGAATTTGAGGTCGTCGAACAGGATCACGAGGAAGTTCTAATCGATCTACATCGTCGAGGCGCCGCTGTAGAGCTTCGAAGCGAGCATTAGCTGGAATAGCACGATGCGGACGCCAAGCCCTTGGTTGACGACGTGCCTCGGCCTCCAAATCGAGCGGAACTTGTCTTTGGGGACCAAGTAAGCGAGCGTTTACGTCTTGAGCAAGCTGGTCTGCGGGAGGTGGGTTGAGGACAATGGGATCTTGTGGTGGAATACCAGCAATATCTTCCTCTTCAAAGACTCCAGGCCGAGCATTCTGCGATATCCACTCACGAAGGAGAAAAACCGCCACGAAGATCAGCACAATTAAAGACGCAATAATTTGTCCTGCGAATATATCGGATGACAGGGTCTGCCAAAATGCACGAGATGTGAAACGATGGATAATTGTCGTATTTCCAAAGGAAGAGGTGGACTCGTTGCTGGCTGTGAATGCTTGAACGAATCCAATAGGTCGAAGATCTGCGGGTCTCTCGCGACCACTAATCCACCATGCACTAAATAGTCTTTTAGGGGACGTATGGGTGACAAACACAAGGATGACATACGTTGACTCTCCCATCGTGAAATAAACCCTCCATGTCCAGATAGTAATCCAAGGGAGTAACGCCAACCAAACAAATGCGATTACAACGGCTCGGATCCCGAAAAGAGATGCAAAGAATGTTTGTTGTGCAAGTCGGCGGATAAGTAAGTGAGGGGGTAATGAACTGGGCATGTCAGGGGCATAAACTAGTCTGCAGTCAGATTCCCGGACAAAGATTTAGCAGACCGGGCGCACCTTTCGTGAAGGAGTAGGGATGCTTGCAAACATCGCAAGTTTTCTTCTTGCTGTGTGATAGCCATGTTGTCAAACTGTGGGATAAGTGAGACGAGTGCGAAAAGGAATGGATAGTGCCAAAGCTGACCAGTCTTGATGAATATAGCGGATGGTGCCAGAGCATTTGCAAGGATAGAAGAGAGGCTGGCCGGGCTCGCCTGGTGCGCTGCATATTCGACAAGTATCTTTGAAGACATGAGCGCTCCATAAACAGCGAAAAGACAGCGTTTATCAACCTTGCTCCTCTGCTTCTTGCATACGTGATCGGTCGGCGAGGTTCTACCAACTCAGGGATTGCAACAGAGGATCGGTGTGAATACGCGGTTTGAAACTTGACGGAAATGTGTCAATACGAGGTTGAGAACGGACACTTGCCAATGCTGGCTCTGCCAAGTTAATGGAGAAAAGGACAGCGGCGAAGTGAGTTATTGGGGAGACGGAAAGGTCAAGGCGTAGAGGCTCAAGCGACTTGCTCGGGAGGTAAACAATGACAAAGGACCAAATTACATAAGTAGCAGTGTTTACGAGTCACAAAGAATAAAGAAACGGTTTCTCAATATACATCTTCCTTTTTTCCGTCCAACCTGTCTCTCGGAGAGTTGCCACTAGACCCGTGGTTGTAATCCGAGAGTGTATCGTCTGCAGATCTAAGCGTTTCTACAAACGTCTCCTGTGCAGGAAACAACACAGAAGTGACGTAGTAAACCACACACGACACCACGAACTAGGAACAAGGCTCCAGTTCAAAATATGTACGCGAAACGTTTCTGACTTACACCGTACAGCCAAGCAACTTCGAACAGATGACTCCCATTGCCTACGTTGACGGCTGGGTTAATGGAATTCACAAGACCCGGAAACGTTGGCGCCACGGTGACGAGCATTGCCAGAACAGCTCGCCAGTTCTGCAACCAAATCAGATAGGAAACCATGTTTAAGAATCAGAACTGACGAAACCACAAGTGTACCTGTATCGGCCGTTTGGATCGTACATCGCTGGGACATCCACCTTGCCTTTGTGAACTAGCCAGAACTGCAGGAGCCACATTCACGCGAGCTCGTCAGTGGTTTGCAAAAAATACACACATCTGTGACCATGATCCCCGCAAACGGACCTAGGAAAATGGTATATCCACTCATAAAGCTCAGGAACCCTTGAGCGCTGTTCCATGATATAATTGGCCTGGAATTCTCCAGCATCACGGTGAACTCGCCTTGCCAGAATCTCCCAGGGACAGAGAGCCCACCCCCCAATGAAAGCGCAAATTATTTGCCCACGCCTAATGTTGATATACTGTAATAAACCCTGTCAGGCTAGCAATGGTCATCATGCCAAGTATAAAACTCACCCTTGGGAGTAACGCGGTCATATCATTTCCAGCACCGAATGAGTTTGCGCTGATATTCGTTCCGATGGTCGTTAGCGCAAATGCAAAGGAAGCAAAGAATGCAGCAGCGCGATTGTCCCATTTGTCGATAAGTAGCAAGGGGTCCCACAGAACTTCTCCGTATAGCTGGATCCCAGCACTCGTGACCGCAATGCCAGCAAAACTACAGAGTATAAATGCGACGGGGATGATCATGGGCTGTACGTATTGACTGTCGAATGGTACGTCAGTGCAAGACCTGTACTTGAATGAAGTTCATTACGCTTTCTCGTCCTTCGCATAACGCTGGTATGACAGTCAGCGGCGATGCATAATTGGATCTCGAAGGCTCACAGTAAAGTCAGGGATATTGACGGACAAGCTGGCGTATATACCCAAAGCACTGTTCAGCGCACTCAGCCAGCTCCATGAGAATTGAGTGCCAGTTATAGTCGCATGCTCTGCGAACAGTCCACTGGAGGGTGGAACTCGAACAAACGCCCATATAATCATCGCCAGCCACGCCATCGGGACTATTATCCCCTTCACGAGGAACAGGTACCTCACTTTGTCTGGGGACAAGAGCATGAAGGGCAACTGGATCAGCCAATATATGAAGTAGCACAGAAGGCCTGAACAAAGGTGACTGAGTGAGCAAGTTGCGTCCAGACAGATTTACCTGAGCTTGTAATGTTCGCATTTGGCGAGAGGTGATTTGGCATCCTTGCGATTGATGGCCAGATAGCTTTTATCATCTTGAAAGACAAAGTTCCCGAGCGTGACAAATCGTTTGACATGGTATAATCTTACCTGATACACACATTGTGATCCGTTATACGACTGACATACTGCTCGTAAGGTTTTTAGAACGACAACGACGGAATTCTTACCTGGATCCCAAACCAAAACATGGAAAGAATAACGCGACTAAACACGGTGAAATAGCTAAACCAGAACCCGAATGATGACCTATTCAAGACAGGAAACCCGACATGAAGCCGGGCACCAATTGTTCCGTTAAGAACCATGACCACAGATATGATAGTATAACCCAATGCAATGCATGGAAGGGCCTGACGCCTTTGAGGGTTCAGCGGCTGCAGGCCGCAAGCAAAGGAATAGAACTCACCAAGACAAACCGATGGCCAGCATGGAACTAGCTAGCTCCCAAACCGCAAGATTCGTAGCGTCAGAAATCCAGTAAGATACCTTGATAGAACATGAGATATAACATAGTCTACAGAGAAACACGTACATAGTTCCATGCCCTGCAATAGCAAACAAGATTGGCCGGTGCCGAACACAGAGAGAAAGCACGCTCACATCCAGGTCCTTAAGCGGGGAGGAACCGGATCCATATCTTTGTTACTCCAGCCATGGGCGGCGAAGGTTGTCTCCTCAAGCTCAAGTTCCCAAGTAGATGGTCGAAAAAAATCCAACGCATACTGGGCAGAAAGGCGCATTGCTCGGGTTAGGACTTGGGTGGGTGGGACTACGGTGTACGTACACACTGGTTCCTTTTATTTATTGCACTATCTCGAGATGGGTGTTCCCGGAGAGATAAGGATTAAGGCCCGAATGCACTGATGCTATCAGCGTGCCAATAGTACGCCGGATAAGACTGACTTGGGGGCATGACTGGGCATGAGTGACTCTGGAGAGACGCTGGATCTGCGACATACAGACAAATGTGCCTACTGCCTAATGAAAAGGGTGTCCCAGGGCCACATCGTGTTCAATTATGTCAAAATGAGATCAATAATGCCGTGACAACCAACCACCACTTTGGATTGGCAGTCCCTGGAAATTGTCAAATGTGCCAACCACATGTACAACCTTGTCTGGTGACCGGCCCGCTATGACGGATGCGGCGGCCTCGGTGGGCTGGTCACCAGACTAACAACCCCATCATCGAGCGACCTGGCAAGTCACCGGCTCTCATATATGTATGTACTATTGACATGACACACCTCAAGTCAAGATTCGCTGCAAGCGCAGGCCAGAAATCATCTTTTCTGCCATGGGGTCAATCTATCAACAGGCCCCGCACACGGTACAACGGTACCTTGCATCAAGGAGGAGCACGGCTTGCATTTCAGAGTGGCAAGCACCGTTGTCATAAGATCCTTTTCGATGAGAAGATGCTTGCTAGCACTAAGCAACTGACCTAGCGAAAGTCAGTAAACATGCTCCCGAACCAGTCCGTGATGCATTTGAGCTTGCAAAGAAAACGTTTCATTGACGACTTCGACGCCATCGGCGCGAAGTGGTTTGAGTCTGACTCAAAGCCATGAGGCTGATGTCAAACACTGGGTTCCACAGATATGTTACTTCTTCTGCGTCCTACCCCGTACCCCAAGATTATAGCTTCTGCTCCGCGACGGACCCTTGCAGTCATTCAGCAGAAGATATATGCGACTTGTATGCTCGTTGACCTCACCGCTTCAGCCCATTCACTGATCATGCTGCTTTCTCACTTGTTATCCTCACCGTTGTTGGATACGATCACAGTGAATAGTAGCATCTGTGTGATGCCTCGCATCGACAGACTCACTACGCACCGGTTCTCATATTAATCCCAGACGAGTTCCCTTGGCAGGCCTTTTCCTCACTTCCGACACTACATCATAAAAGCTCGAATCTTCGTCGTCTTCGTCTAGATCCCCTTCGTCATACTCCCCACTGGGTGTGGAAATCGCGTCTACGATGGCTTTAACCATAAAGACTGGTATCGGGCCGTGTCATATGTTGGCGTAGCGTGTCGACGCCGCTAAGCAATCAAGATCGTTATCACTATCCATGTCATCGTTGACGGTGCAGGTCTCTCTTGGCGGAGCAAGTGCCCGCAGGCAAATTGTCGGTTTTGGTACAGAGTCAGAAAAATCAAAATCTGACCGAGGATGTGGGCGTAGGTGTCTGGTGTTACAAAACGACTATCAGTTGTAATAACGCTTTTATGCAAAGGATCTTCCGTCTGCCGATGTTTTGGAGGGCACGATACCCCTGATACCCTCGGGACGTGACGCGTGCGGCCGAAGCCTGAAACGCTTCCGAGTATTGCCACGAAAGCTGAAACTGAAACATTTCTTTTTAGTCAAGAAAGCTGTCTCACCATGAAGTCCTTTCAAGCATCTATAGAAGAACATTCCCAAATGTTTTCTTCCGTCTCCTAGCGTACCTCGCATTCCGTATGGATTACACCTTGCAGAAAAGCCTCACAATCATCCAGCGGAGTGACTACACCACTTGTGTGCTTGCATCGTTACTGATCCAGGCACTCCGGACGTACAAGACAATTTAGCAGTTACACGAGCCTTTTCACCAGAGAGGGCATGGCTTATTTTCCTGCGTACGCTCATGTCCCATCTCCTCTCCACTCTACCAGAACTGATGGATAATCTTTGCAGACAGCGTTCCATTGCACAGGCTGGTCAGCATACCCGCTTGACTTGGAGACTTACTGGATAGCAGATGGTGGATGCTCCTGCGTGTGGCACAATGCGTGCCTGACTCTGCACTCGTCCTCCGATCTATATTCTTCAAGGCAAACGCGGAGGATGCCTTGGTGGTGCCCTAAGGAGTATCATGTTCGCGGACTATGCTGTTCTGAGCGCCAGGACGACGAGGTAATGGATAACCTTTCTAGACCGGACACCTTATGGGTGTAATTTACTAAAGTACAGAGTGACGAACAGGAGAGCATTTCTGTCTGACACAGATGGCCCGTCTGTTAACTGAGCGGTGACTGGTAATGCATGAACTGTATACACCTACATCAAATTGCATGCGATAGCTTGGGTAGTTGAAGTATACTCTCTATTGGAGATATATCTAAGTTACACTGACGCAGCATTGTTCTACTAGTACATACGTGGCAAGCCAGAGAGCAACCAGCACACGACGATAACGTCCAGTCTACGAACCATCGACATCCATGTAGCTGTCCGAGTCCGTGTCATGGTACTCAAGTATTTCCTCCTCGGGAACCAACAGATGAGCATCCAAGCCACCATCGTCATCCTGAATGATGTTCCATCGCTCTGGTCGCGATCCCATATCATTTACGATGTACCGCATGTATATATCCCCGTTGTCGTCGTCGGAGCTGAGGCTGATGTTCCACCCAAGATAGATGCGATTGTATGCTTCGTCGCGTGCAATAAGCCCTTCCTCGTGTCTATACTCCACATCGTATTCATGAAGCATTCCAAGTGTGACGCCGCGCTGAAGACATTTGAGGTCGCTTTCATCGAGGCCATCAAAGAGGTAGTCATCTTCGTCGATGACGACACTAGGCGGCTCCCACCGGGGATACGCGTAGGTCCCCTGGTAGGCCTCTTCCTCGCTCCCAGTGCCATAACTGAATACATCATCATAAAAGCTCGAGTCTTCTTCATCGTCTTCGTCTAGATCTTCTTCGTCATCCTCGCCATCGGTCGCGCCATAATCATCTATTTCCTCCTCGTCTTCAGGGAAAAGACCTTCCCACGGATCAGAATCATTGGAAACTGGCTCACGGCCAGGTGAAGCCCCCGGTTGAGGTCCTTTCGCTTTGGAAATTGCGGATACGATAGCTTTAATCATAAAGACTGGTATCGGGCGGTGTCGTACGTTGGTGCGACAGCATGGACAAGTCTTACGTCTACGCAGCAAGTAGCCGGGATCGCTATCGTCATCCATGTCATCGTCGACTGCGGGGGCCTTGCGGAACCATTCTTGAAGGCAAGTAACGCAGAGTATGTGCCCGCAGGGTGAGAGACTGTCGTCGGTCAGAAACTCAGAGATCATTCAAAGACATGCAACGCACGCATATGGACGATAGAGCAACTCCATGCAAATTTGACATTGCGAATTGCTTTCCACGGTTGTAATAACCTGCAATCCAGCATAAGCACATTCACCCGCATAAATCAAACCAATCAACGAACCTCGTCTGCCTTTTTGGTCTTACCCTGTAGCTTGGACAGCTGGGATTCAACTTCTGTCAGCTTCTGTTTGAAACTAGTCATTTTGCTATTACAAAGAATGCGCACAAAGAATCCCCACCTTTCTTTGGGCGTTATCCTGCTGCTTGAATTCTTCGATAAGCTAAATAGGATTACCATCATCTCCGGGAGAACCAGCGTGAAGAATACCTTGTTCTGTTTCTTGATCGTTTTCTTGCTTTCATGAGCCAACTAGAGACAAACTACATGACGTGGAGTGCAATGGGAGAATGTATGCGCACCTTTTTCCACATATCAAGCTCCCGCTTTATTTTCGCAAACTCGGTGGCGGCAAGTGGGCCACTGTAGTCGGTGTGGGTATCGATAACATGCACGTCTCTTCCGGAGCCTTCAACGTCGGAGATGGTACCCTTCGACGGCAACCCGGGTGATTCTTGAGATATCTCTCTCTTGACAATAGAGACACGCGCCTCTGGTACACGCGACGTGCCCGCGTAAGAAGCGTTCTCTGCTAGAGGGCGAGCGTGTGAACGGGGTTTGGCCTTGGACTTGCGTCCACGATCGGGAATGAGCTCGTCAGCGGCAACGAGGAAAGGTCTCGAGCTCGAAGATGGAAGAGATGGGGTCGTAGGCTTCTTTCGTTTGTTCTGGTCAGCGTGCGAAGCATCAGGCTTGCGTGTCGAGTTGAGTTGACCGTGCTGTTGGGCTGGATGAGGGTCGGGTGACCTGGACCTGCGCCTGCGCTGGCTAGATAAGGCTGAGGGGCCAGATATGGGTGCTGGCTGTCGTCGCTGAGTGTTGTTGCGGCGTGATCCCCTTGCGGCAGTGTTCATTAGGAGATAGATGCGTGGATTACTGTTGTGCGATTTAGCGATATTCCCCCGGGTGTATTTCACTCGCCTTGATAGTCACCCCGAGACAATAGACGGACTGTCGTGGATGGCAGTGAAGGACAAAACGCAGGAAGCCAATCATTGTGCGCCTATAAAAGGAAGGCAATTGTCACGTGGTTTCATGTGACCAAAGTGTTGTTTAGTTCCGGCATCAGATAAACCAAAACATATCAAGGTTAGCATCACTGCCGTTGTACTCGTCGATCAAGCCATTGTGTTCAACTGCGCGGTAAGCACTTGCTTCCAAATTAGCTGAAGACTGGTATGACGGCTAGTGGATCGCAATTTCTGTTGTGCTCTGGCCCCGTCCGCTACTTTCCATGCTACGACCCATTGGTTCGTTTCATAGGACGTAGCGGCCGGGCCAATGGCTGTGGAGTGGGAGATTGAGCTCCGGATGCACAAGGCGATTGTGAATATAGCGCCGTCTAGTCCTGGACCCGAAGGGGACTCTGCGGCACATTTATTCGTATGTCACATTTGACTGTCTGGGTTCGGAGGACTCACGGCCCCGATAGGTTTTGTTCCTCCGAGAGGACCTATTTCCCGCACGCTACGATCCTACTACGAGTTACGTAGAGCCACTCTGCAATCAAATACGGGTTGCACCCCATATCAAAGACATTTCAGTTCTTTGTATTCAGACTGATAGGTATCGCACTGCTACTGAATAATTCACGGCTTTCTAACCGAGCGAGGGCAGTTAATCATCTGGTCTATAATCCCATTACTCGACAGGCCGCCCTCGGCCTTGGCGTAGGACAAGTACCTCTCGTCCATTATCAATCGCACACTTTACAGTGCCGGCACTGCTTACCCTGAGAATTCTCTCACAAGGATCCCATCAGCTTAGCTTCACTTGGGTGAGGCATTGGGTCTGTGCTTTCCGTCACGCCAATCGCTGCCACAAGAGGATTCACTTTCGCCGATGGTATCCCGTGCAGGTCCTGTTCTGCTTGCTCCAATCGATGACAGAGGCCGTCCATCATGCATTTGATTGGCGCTTGGTACAATTTCAAAAAGTACAAGACATGGCTAAATATATCTTCAAACGCGATTCCTTAGCGATAGGAGAACCCCTCTGATTGCTCGTCCTGCGAGAGTCACGCCCCAAAGAACCCTTCATCGAGGGATGAACGGCAGCAAGCCTGTTTGCTTTGTTTGGGATCTTCGTTGATCTGAAATATTTGGTTAGAGACTCGCGGGTATTTCATGGAACGAATATTAAAGCAGCGCGTGAAAGGTTCGTCCGAAGCACCCCAATCCCGTGCCTGAAGTCGCACGGTGATAAACCATCTTTGGCCGGCCTCTATCGCACTTTCCAAAGGGGATCGCTCAAGCGCTGACCGACCTTGATCACATCTGATGAGCCCGTTCCCGACCGTCGCTTGCCTTGCCTCGCGATTCAGTGGCTGGGAGGTTTTGGTAAGCGAAGCAATGGTTTTACTGGCAATATGGGCTGAGCATTGTTCAGGACGCAGAGAACGGTCGGAGCGGCGTGAATCAATCATTATGATCATCAAAACCTATCCATGCCAAGTCACATTAGCCCATCACGCAGTGCTTTCATCGACGGTCTCAACTGGTCATTCTTTCGTCTCCGCCTGGTGGCCGTCAGCCACAGATAGAAGCGTGGGTCAGGGCTGTCTTGCCACATTCGAGAAGACTGCGTTGTACCTGTTGAAGAAGAACGAGCAAATATCTACTCACAGTTCACGCATCATGATTGGACCTATGCGCAGATGAAGGAACGGTGGGCAGGATGAGCCCACGCATCTCCATAGCACTCTGATGTGACTCGCATTCGCGAAAAATCGGCGCATTATCGTATTTTCATGATGGCGCAAGCGAGGTTAGAACCTTTTACCCTCAGTTTACCATAGCTCACGATCTTAGGTGGAGGGCTGAGGGTTTCATTTCTGTATTCCTGCACCAATCCGGGAACAAGGAGGCACTGCGGATAATATAGCATGCGTTGGTCGATCAATTATTGGTCCTATGCCAACTCCACGCCTCTTTCTCTAGCCAAATGGATCCCTGCATCGGACATGCAAGGCCCTGCTAGGCATGTATAAAAGAGTGTGTATTGGAGAGGGAAGAGTCAAACAACACACCTTTTCGTACAACGACTGGTCAGCGAGCTTCAACATTCTCTCCTCCACTTGAACTAACTTGGGCGCACAGAAGCAAGTAACACATCACTTACCCACCCGAGTATATAAATCGAGCGACGATGCGCAGCGCCAAGGCGAGTTTGCCAAAGAGCCTCGGTGCGGAGATTGGGCAAGGACTGACGACTAACTAGATCTTCGGAGCCGTTCCCCGGACGACTGCGGTCAAGCAGCTATACTGGGGCAAGCCAGACAAGCTGACTGACGGCTCTGGCACCAGAGGGACAGGCGGATGCAGCGCTGGTGCTGGCAACACGGCCACCAACGGAAGCCACACCAGGCCCCACTAATGACTGTCTGCCATGAAGCAGATGCTCCATGCCCGCTTCTTCTCCAGTGTAGCCATAGTATAGTCCCCGCCGACGGAACCCTGTTGTAACATGTACGCCGTGTGTCCAGAATTTGATTTCTTGACAATCATCCCCGTGTTCGGTTGCACACGTACACTTGAGAGTGCGAACTGAATATCAGATTACCCGTGGGTCTTTGGAAGCATGTGTTACGCATGCACAAGCACACAGGAGGTGGCTAGAGAAGAACAACCACGGGTTCACTACAAGCGATCGAAGGGAATCAGCCACTGTGAACGGTGCCTGGCTAAAGCAAAAGGCCATCGATTAATTTATACTGATACAGGACCCCGTCAACGAGATGAACGTAGCCCGAACCCGACTATGCCGTGAGCCGCTGCACAATCTGCCCCGCCTCGACGCACTCCTTCGGATCCTCGAACACTCTTAGCACGACGTGCGAAGGCATCAATAACCGCGCCCTGTTCACCCGGATTTGTAGATCCCATCGCTTCTTGTCCGCCTCTGTAGCGGGCCATCCCTGGCGCAAGCTCGAGGAAAGAGAAGAGCTTGACGAAGCAATTGAGCTCGACGACGAATCCTCTGACACACAAGAGAGAGGTTTAAAATCGGAGGGCTCGACGGAGTACGCAGTGAGGGGAAGGCTCCCCTTTTTGGTAGGTCGAGGAATGTGGATAGCCCCAGGGTGCGGTGGGCAAATCTCCGTGTCTGACGCCGCACGTTTCGGCGACGCGCGGGTCGGAAAGCCCCCTGAGAAGGGTAAAGAACCCTTTGATCTCGATTTCATGGGCGAGCCCGTAAGCCCGAAATCTGCCCTTGTCCCAGTTGGGTCCTCGATGCCACTGGCACTCACATCTCGTATGAATACGCCAGCAACCTGATCTGGCCGCTCAGCAGCCAGAGAAGAATACAGCTCTAGATCCTGTTCCCCAGAGTCTCCGACGAGAAGAAACTGGCATTCTGGGAACTGATTTAGAATATCCACGACGCCAGCCTTTTTCCTGGTTGCCGGCGCCGTTAGAAGACCATTAAAGAGCGACCGCCCCGCATAAGAGCGTAGACGGATCGAACCAACTGGGAGCTTCGAGATGTTGATGAATCGATTGATTACCGGTAGAAGCTCAAAAGGTGAATTTGACTATCACGGCGTAAGTACCCAGGAGAGGATCGCCGAGTGCAGACGGACCACGTAGTGGAAGTGAACTCCATGCTTCCAAAGCGAACCATACCACTCCCCCATTCCAGAAATGATAGAATCCTCTAAATCTTTAACGAAAACCTGGTTGAAAATTGCACGTGCGCCATCCGTGACTCTGGCAACCTTCACGGTATCATCAATGTCGGAAATGACGCGTACGATCGAATGGGATATTGGTAAACACATGGTGTTAATGGGTGTTTCTTGGAGCTCTGTCGTGGCCTCTGTGTTGATAACGTGTGCCTCAACGAGCAGTTCATGTTCGGTGTGTGTCTGATTAGACATGATGCGCATACCGACCGGATGGGCGTTGATATCACTCCAACCGACCCTGAATGTGCCTGAAAAGTAACCATCGGGACCCGTGAGCATCTCGTGCGTCAGGAGTGGTGGGTGTCGATAATGTGGGTGGTCTTGTGACTGAAGGAAAACGGAGACTTGAATTTTTCGTGAAGAGAGTGACGATGCCCAAAAGAGCTTGAGCCGTGACTCTAAATTTTCATTCAATCGTGCCAATTCGGCAGGTATGATATCCGATGGTCCTAGATGGGGGGTATCGTCTATCTCGTGCGTGTGGTTCCGGCTTGTCTGGAAGTAAGCGTCCAAATTCTCCACCTCAAAGTCATCGGGAATCTCGTTTGGACGAGGCGGAAGACGTAGCCCTTCGATAGATTCCTGGAGTTCGATATCTGGTGAATGGGATATAGGTTGTGGTTTGGGCATGGATGCAAAACCTATTATCAGATGATGGTCAATAAGGAACAAGGCATTGCAAAGGCACATACTTCGGGCAAGTTTAAGAAAGGCCCGTTGTGAGCGAGTAAGGAATTCAGGTATTCGACGTGACGTT
>JBBPUC010000167.1:5561-39175 GCA_038094375.1 Tubosaeta aff. heterosetosa | reverse complement strand
TGAGCGCAGGCACAAAGCGGACGACTACTCAACGTGCAGAAAACGATCCTGATGACGATGCCGAAGGACCAGACGTCAAATGGACCGCCGCTGGTTCCCATGTGAATGCTGCCCTTGACATCATTGCTGGCGACGAGATCGAAGAGGTTCTTGCAAAGCGACGCCGCAAAGAATGTGAGGAACGTGGAGAGACAGAGGAGGAGGAAGTGCCGGATGGCGTATACAAGGGCCAAAAAGCTTACCGCAGTCACTTGAAAAAAGACAAGGAGATACCTAAAGCGATGCGGATTGGTCCTCAGAGGAGTACGAACACTATTCGCACAGTCACCATCGTCGATTATCAACCTGATGTGTGTAAGGATTACAAAGGTACGCTTTCTGTGATTCCGCGGATCATGGGACTGACCAACACACTGCATACAGAGACTGGCTACTGCGGATTTGGAGACACGTGTAAATTCTTGCATGATCGTGGCACCTGTGGGTATTATTCATTCTTGGTGCTCCCAAGGAACCAAACTAAACGGCATTTTTAGACCTTGCGGGGTGGCAACTAGATAAATTAGCCGAGAACCCGAAAAGACAAGTGGAGGATGTGTCCGATTCAGACTCGGACGAAGACATTCCTTTCGCTTGCCTGATTTGTCGAAACCCATACACTGATCCAGTGGCCACTCGGTGTGGCCATTATTATTGCTCATCCTGTGCGATCAAGCGATATGCAAAGAACCCAAAGTGTTTGGCATGCGGCGCTCCGACTGGAGGCATATTCAATAGAGCTGACAAAGTAATAGCCAAATTGAACAAGATGCAGTTGGACCAAAGCGAAGATAAGGATGCCAGTGACGGTGGTCGAGCAATAGAAATCGAAGGACTTGCTGACCAAGGTAACGCTCCAAGCGAAACCGGGGGAGCTTCCGAAGACGAGGAGTAATTAAGTACGCTGTATGGTCTCGAACATTGTTTCATCCCGGTTCCTCGGTGCAATCAAAGTTTTCTGATCCTCTGTTCTCAGGTCAGGAAATAGCGCTGAGCATGGCGGATCATGCAGCGTAGGTTCCACTTATGTCGCATTGCGGCTCAAATGCCACACGATCAACACCTGACCACTGCGAGCATGCTAGTGACTTGTCGGAGTGCCTCCCGAAAATATTTTTCGAAACGCGAAAAAGGAAAAAAAAATAACCGGCTGTGCCTTCGTGGGTCTCGTTCTCGTCTTACCATGCCAACCTTGGCAGAACTACACAAGCACTGCCTTCACCAAAATGGCAACAGGATCATCTGTGCGCTAAGAGTAAGGGTCACTTATCACGTACCCCCTGTCACGGGCAGGCCCATTCGCGGAAGCAGGTATTTGATTTTCACCATCATATGGGAAAGCAGGGATTATTCCATCACCTTCCTAATGGTGTTAGCAGGCACGACATACGACAGACCCGTCGTACATAACCTTTTTTATAAAAAAAAGCTATAAGAAAGAGACAACTTTCCCTTGTTCTCCGAGGACCTTTCGGACAAACTTGAAATCAAATCAAACATGTCTGCAATATGGTTGTATCTGACTAAGAGGACACGTTCCAAAGCCATGCCACTCACAGATTGGCGACGTTAGTGCATGCTGTAGGGCGCAACCTAGTGTCGCTTGGTTCGGTCCCGTTTTAGTTGGCCTTGAGGCGAATAGCCCCTCTCGTCCACCAGCCACGTTTCACGGCGTGACAAATGCGTGTGATGATATTGTACAATGACGGGAGAGGTACTGTATTTGGGGAGGTCTGTGGTTCCCGTCGGGTCACGCTACAAATATAATTGCAAGTGAATGCGAAGCCACAATAATGTATCCATCCCCCAAAGGAGTAAGTCGAGCCCAGAATAATGGTGTATTCGGCTCACCTCGCCGGCTATACGCGCCTAGGCAACCAGGCAAAAAAATTTGCAAAGGGGGGGGGGAGTGCGCTTGCGGAGCGAAGGCAGAAAAGGGGAAGGATAGGGCAATGTTTCAACTCAAATGACCTGTGTTGCGCCAAGTGATCTCGCTGATAACGACTTGCCCTTTTTGCGCATTTTTGACTTTTTGACTTGTCATGCCGCATACCCTCCTCGATGAGTGCTGCATTGAATCGTAATCCAAGTATACAGTGAAACACGGTAAATCCAAGCAGAATGGCGTTGCCTTTGATCTGCCTGGGGGACGGACACCGATACAGTCGGAGGGAACACCACCGAGCAGGTGGCTCACTGCGATACTAATGCCAAGTTCATGATAAGACACGTTTTCCCAGTCTGTATCCCTCGAGGCAAAGAAGTTGTGTCATCGTGAGCCTGCACCCCACGACCAATGGTCACGCCAATCCATTGACATGCCGAGTTAACGCCATCGTTACCAGTAACTGTAAGCAGCAGGTTAGCTCCCGTACCCGAAAAAGAAAAGGGAGGGTGTGCTTATGTTGATGACCGATTCGAACCATGGCGGCCGAGTTATCAGCGCTTTGGAAAGTCAGTGAGTCATCCCCCGCGTGAACGCGCGCGCGAGCGAACAACGCAGCCGAGTCGGTTCCGTGTTGTCGCGCGACTCGGGTACTTGGATTATCAGGCAAGCACCCTAGCATGTTTGACACCTTTGGAGAACCTGTCAAACGTCAACAGGTTTTCCAACCTCCCTCTCCCCATCCCTTCTGGCGCTGGGATTTTGGTCCCAGTTAATGCACTCAGAGCACGTGAGCGTAGAGGACCATATGATGGTCTGAACCATGGCCCCCTGCTCTTGCGACATCTAGTATCGGCGGATGGTTCCCAAAACAACGCAAAGGGGGAAAGGAGAGGCACAAAGGAGGAAGGGGGGAACTAGGGCAGTTTGAAGAGATGTTTTCCTGCCGTCCGGTTGATCCGAATGCCCACCCAGCGCTGAGAACACACTCATCTCACTTTCCTTTATTCCCACCATGCTTCTTATCGCCTTATCGACGATGGCAGGTTTGGACGCGAAGAACCGCGATGAGACGTATGTACGTGTAAGAGATCGTGCGTCCGAGTCACATTCTCAACCCGACCGTCTGTGTCCGTGTCACGTGTTGCATCATGTCACGGTGTGCTTTCAACGTGTCCGCTGACAAAAGAAATAGCAGGGAAAGTGGGCGGAACAAGGGACAAAACAGTCGATCTCCGCTACACTACACACTTGTGGTACCGCCCAAGCAAACTTAGACGCAAACACAAACGCGTGGTGGCCAGCCATGATAGATGATCCTTCCGGCATCGCAGTTCCCCTGTCAATGCTGCCGTACATGTACCATGAACGGAGCGGCCAGACGTCTGATGCTACCGTACATGCGTACGTACCACTGAGTTTCCAGCTTTAAAACACGTGTCGTGCCATTTTTTGTGACTTGGAAGGCACGTTCGTGAGACGTTCGGTTGGAACACACCTCATGGTGTGCGTCCACTGATCCAGGGTTTTCCAAAGGAAAAGGGGAGCTGTGTAATCAAATTACATGAATGTGTGATCTATCTGTTTTTTATATACTCAAACTCGGAGTGGTGTTACTTATGAATGTGATGCCGGGAGAGGTATGTACATACGGATACAATAATATTGAATGCGCGTCCATGCGAATGACAACAATATCAATACCAGTAACACATTCACAGGCACGCGAGGGGGGACGAGGTAGATCGTCCCAACCACCCTTCCTTCGTCTTCCACAATCCATACCGCACGTGGAGACCCAAACAATGACTCACGAGCGAGGATCATTCATCATTGGAAGAAAAAAGGAAAAGGGGCCCATCACGCCCAGACGCCACATCCCCAAACACTTCCGAACCGAACCTAGACTAAACCCACGTTCCCAGGTTCCGAGCTTCAAAGAATGACAAGGGCTGGACTGACTGAGTCTGAACTCTATCGAGGCATCTCATCACATCCATTATCGACGTGGCGTTTGAGTGAGTCTGAACGGCTGAAGTCTTTCCGACAGAACCGGCACTTGTGCAATACCGGCGACGTTGAGTGGACAGTCTCATAGTGCCTTCGCCGATCGTGTGAGCGCGTAAACGTGCGTTCGCAGCGGTCACATAGGTAGCGTTCCCCCGCGGGGACAACGATTGTGCCACTGTGGGTGGTCTGTACGTGATGGGGGTGCAAAAGGCCAGGTCCTGTGTTATTCCTGCCGCCCGCCCCATGTGCTGTAGACGCGGCATGCGGATGGGCCGGGTGCTGTGGATTAGGAGACATGTGATAATAGGGTTCGATGGCGGGTCGAGAGCGCGTGGAAGGAGTGGGCCCAGTGGAAGAGTAGACTTGGTATGCCTGAGATGGGGTGGGAATGAACTGGTGCTGCTGAGACTGGGAGAGGTGTGCGTGGTGACGAGATGGCACGGAGTTTATGGAGTTCACTTGGCTAGAAGGGGTAGGTGACGCGTACGATGTTGTTGGGGAGTTAGCAGTGGGGTAGTGGTCGATGACAGTGCCTTGGGACGAAGATGAATAATACGGGCGATGGTTATCCGGAGTACCCTGTGTGGCGTAAGGATAATACTGGGGAGAGATGTTTTGATGAGCTACCGAGGGGAAAGTAATGAGTGAAATAAAGGAGAATGACGGGAATGACGCACCGATAGATCCGGCGGGCAATGGGGTGGCCGGATTGACAGCGGCGTATGACAATGCGGCGTGTTGGTGAGACGGATCTGGGTAAGGTGGGGGATAGTCGTCGGGGGAGGGATGGGAAGGAGGACGAGCCTGGTGGGAAGTGGAGTGATAATGGTTGTACTGCATTGGAGGATATGCAAGAGGATAACAGACTGAACTGAAAGAGGGCGAGTCTCGGAGGAATCAAGGTTATATACGAAAATATTGTAGTAATAGGACGGGCGTCGCCTGCCATTGCATGTCTTAGCAACGTACCTTAATGAAGGGAGGCGTTACTAAATCATTACCTCTCAGAGAGTATAGTAAGGCCGGGATGGAGTACACGCCTATATCATTCCGGTAGTCATCGTGCGGGCGGGACGGGAGCGATAGCGGGCACGGTGCGAAGCGTGGAGAGATCTGGAGAAGGGCGATGTCAGTGCAGGGACGGATCTGATTTGGTTCGACGATGGTGTTGGAGATGTCAATGGAGTGGGATTGGCCGGAGGAGAACTTGAGAAGGCCGCAACTGGACAAGTTCTCCGCACGCAGATGCGATCGGGACGTTCGATGCAGGACAGTGTTGTGCGCACACGGGATTCCACATGCATACCGAGCCATGCCGGCAGGGGAAAAAGAAAACAAGAAAAAAAAGCGAGAGATCTGGCAGAAATTGGCTAGAGTAATGGCCCCAGTTTGGATTGGTGGGAGGGTACCTGAAACTTGACTTTTGAGATCGAGAAGGCGGGATCGTCCCTGGTAGCGTAAGTAGGATATATCAAGCACTTGAAATCTGGGCTATGATGCACATACGGCATCTTGATATGGGGGTCCTTCAAAATCTCCTTTCGCTCAAGCACGCTCCTTTCATCTAACGTTAAGCGGAAAGATCTAAATGCAGATGTGATTCCACCTGCGCACAGCCTAGAGAAGAGAACACAGACATTCCGTCAAATTCTTGCCCCGCTTGCCCACCCCATAGCAGTTGGCCCGACCAAGCGTTGCTGTCGTGAGAAACGCACCCAACGCCCGAGGGGATGGCGGGACATGCCAGCGAGGCAAGCTTTATTACTTCATGCCCGGACTTCTGGTGTCAACCCATCCCGTCGGTGGCAGCTGAAGCGCTGACCATCGACGGGCTCGGTTTTCGCTGGCAGATGATGCAGCAACAAACTCGGAATCAATGAGCGCTCATCATTGACATGGCCCATCATGTCAGATTAGCCTCCCGCAGCCGCTGGCCACCCTGCTTTAGTAGACGTCTTACTGCGGGAGTTCTATTTTCCCGTGCCGCCAAGACAGGTCGGTTAAACTGCACGTCACTCTCCTCTCCCTCTCCTGCGGGTCTCCAATGAGCCAGACAGTCCCGGTCTTCCAGTGCGTTTCGAAAGTGATAGCGGGTCATTTCAAGCCATGGCGTGTTCCCGCGATCGTACCGCGATCGGAACCTCCTGATGTCGCAGGTGGCAAAGCGATTCCCGCCGCACGGGTGGTGCATCGAGCTCGTCCGTGGTAAGCCCACACGCGCGATCCCTGTGTGTAATGTGTATGTATATATGTATATAAAAGGGATCGGACGGGGATAGGAAGGAAGACGGGTCCAAATCGCCATGCATACGATCTCGGGAGCGACAAGCTGCGTCGCAAGTGCATGGGTTCAAACCGGAAGCCGACAGCTGCCATCCGACAATCGGCACTTTCCATCGAGCGAGTGTGGTCGTTCTAAAGAGAAGCTGGAGCAGCCATGCCATCGTGATTTGAACAAAGGACGGCCATGCAACGCGACTGCCTCGAGGACGGAGCCAAGGCACTGCTGCTGCTGGCAAACAAAAATTTTCCGTACTAAACGCGCGTCGTGTTCGCAAGCAAACCTAACCTTACCCCAGGTTGCCCCGTGCTACGCACATACATAGAGAAAGGTGCTATAGACGAACTGACAATTAATATTTTTTTTCGGTATGTTGTGCGCAAACAAGACCAAACAGCCGTCCAACTCGCATCTCCGTAGTCGAGTTATTATCTTCAATATGGCTCCATTCGACCTCGACGCGTGCATAGAACAGCTGCTCCGTAAACAGCTTCTTCATGAAGCACTCCTGCGCGAGATTTGCGAAAAAACCAAAGAAGTCCTCATGAGAGAGTCCAATGTCGTCCATGTCTCTGCACCAGTCACCGTCGTGGGTGACATTCATGGGTGAGTTGTCCTCGCTTTCTTCGCCCCGTCGACACCGCTCATTCATTCCAAGTCAGTTTTACGATCTCATCGAGATTTTCCGTATAGGTGGCTACGCACCACACACAAACTACCTCTTTCTCGGTTAGCCCAATCTTACTACGACTCTGCTAGATCGCTCATGCTCCCTATTCTTAGGCGACTATGTCGATCGTGGCCTCTTTAGTGTCGAAACTATCTCTTTGTTAACCTGTCTCAAACTCAGATACCCTGACCGTGTCCAACTCATCCGTGGCAACCACGAATCCAGGGCCGTCACACAAGCATGTCTTCTCGGTTTATTCACTCCTTTCATCTTCATCTCTCCCCTCTCTAGACATATGGTTTCTACACTGAATGCGTTCGTAAATATGGCTCATCACACGTGTGGACCTATTTCACAGACATGTTCGACTTCTTGACGCTCTCCGTTGTAATTGATGACCGAATATTTTGTGTCCATGGTGGTGCGTGCACCTCTTTGGCATAGGTTCTGTTTTCATGGATCCGACGTTCGCTAGGACTCTCGCCTTCCATCCACTCAGTCGATCAGATCAAGGTTGTCGATCGGTTTCGAGGTAGGACCCTAGTTTTCGTCATGTCTCACTCGAGGCTCCACTCCTCATGGTTTGATAACGGGTTTCCTTGCAGAAATCCCTCATGAAGGACCTATGGCAGATCTCGTCTGGTCAGATCCAGATGCAGAAAAGGAAGATTTTGCAATATCACCCAGGTCGGTATCGTCTCTCCCATGGGTGGCGAGGCTCCACAAACTCCACTTCCCTTCCTTCAATTCTTGTTTCATTTTCTCACGTGCTGATTACCGGCTTCCTCATTGTTGTATCGCGTTCAGGGGTGCGGGATATACCTTTGGATCAGGTGTCGTTCATAAATTTCTCGAAACAAACAACATGTCGCACATTCTCCGTGCACACCAACTCTGCATGGAAGGTTATTCATCCCTCTTTGACAAACACCTCTCCACGGTGTGGTCTGCGCCTAATTATTGTTATCGTTGCGGGAATTCTGCGAGCATCCTCGAAGTCGCACCAGATGGGAGTATGTACTTTAACGTGTTCGACGCTGCGCCAGAGAACGAGCGCGACGGACCAAGTCAACAAGCGGCACAGAACACAGGTGGCAAGGTGGGTAGCTGGTTTTTCTTTTTGGGATATCACCCCCTCGACAATCTTGCTGACACGTGTGTTAGCTCCCTGAATACTTTTTGTAGATGTTGGGCTCGGTTGAGTGTGCCACGATCCCTCGAGGTGGGACCCACGATCATACATGCACACAATGCACGCACACATACACGCACTCCTGCTCGCCACTGTCGTCATTGTTCGTAACGTCGTCATCGTCTATCGGGACGCACTCCGGACATTATCGCGTGCGGTACCGCACACGATGCTCTTGTGCCTTGTTTCCCTATCCCCTTTTCGAGTGATTTTCCGCTTGGCGCTGTCGGCGTGGGTAAGCTCGAACCGATGACCACGAATGATGATCGTATTGTATGTTTGTAATGGTGTTGTGCACGAGGCGTAGTTAGGGGGTGAGCGGGAGGCATTTGGGTACCGTCTAAACCTGAAAGCTTTATGACTAGATTAGATGATGATTCGATGGTGGACTATATATTTATTGCTATCGCTATTCTGCACTATTCGTATTTTGGAACGCAAGACGGTAGATGCGTGTTGAAACATGGGATTGCTATAAAATATTGTTTGCTGGACTAGATAATCTTGTGTTGAGGGCTGCCAGAGGCATGCGTCGTTGAACACAAGCTACCGTCGCATCTTGTTAGCGTACGGAAACGAGACACGTTCTGGCGAGCCTACAGGTTTCTTTTTCTTTTCTTTCAGCGACGCTCGTGAGCTGCGAAAGGGATCGTGAGGCAACCAGTGCTCCAAGCACTGTCACCAACCGTGTGTGTCCATCCTTGCGTGGCCAAGCTCAATGCCCAACACCGCACGGTGAGGCCCGTGTACAGAGTCCACGCTACCGCAGCACCGCGAACCCACACAGCAGTTGGACGTCGTCTCCCTCCACGTGCCGTGCGGGCGCGGAATGTACATGGCCGCGGCCCCGAAAGAATGGGTTCAGGAGTTTCAGATCCGGGCCTGTGATCCGGGAAAGAGGTGAGGGTATGCTGGTGATGTTGGTGGTAGTATCCGTGCCACCGGCGGTGGAGAATGGAGTGCTCGATATGGTGAACAAAAGATAATGTGTGTATGATCGAGGGTTGGCAGGGAGCGCTCGAGACGCCATACTGTGTCCGTATCGGAATGACGCTATGAAGAATCAAAGGCGGAGCACTCACATGGGTGAAAGAAGGGCCTATTTGTAAGTAATGTTTCCGTGAAACAATAGCTGGGAAGCTGAGCCATTCGAGGAAGAACACGCGTGCGATGGCGAAGCACCTCGTGGAGAGATGGGATCAGCAATGAACGGTGGCGATCAGAACGGAGAGTGAGACAAACTTTGCGCGGAAAAGGCTCCCGAACGTTTCTACGAGTAGCTGAGCAGAAATACCGAATGGATGCGATACGGATCAAGCTTGAATCGGGTGCTTACGCGGAGCAAGCATTCCAGGGTTCTGTCATGTCGGCTAAGGGCAACGAAAAAAAGGTTCTCGTTTGATGCTGTTATCACATTTGTTTCACAACTCAATAGACATGCGATTGAATAGCACGCAGGGATTTGGACCTACAAAATTTTGTATTGAATGACATCAGGATAAGGGTATTGGAGCGAGACAGGCCAAACTGGGCACAGCGATCGGGAATGTGTCAGCTGACCTCGTTTAAAACGCGGCTTCGACGGAGCATGGCAAGGTTTGGGTAAAGGGAGGCGAGGCTGAGATGGGGGCGGATAATGTAGAACAGGGCTGGAAGCAGCAGGACGGGCCGGAGAAAATGTAGATGCCATTCCAAGATGATGCAGATCTCATGCACCGCCAAATGTGACCTGACACTAAAAGCCTATGGACGATCGCACCTTGATCACACCTGGTGTTAGGGGTAATCACCAACAAGTAATTCCCGCGAACTTCTGCTTACAACATGTTAGAGCCCATTACTAACGTAATAGCGTTCAAGTTGGGGCAGCAGCTCGATCTTTCTTAAGCTTGGAGTCATCATCCCTTGGACAACCATCAAGTATGTTACTTCCACGATGGCTCCTTTTTACCCGAAGAACGGAATGCGACGCTTGGCGGTTACTTTTCGACAATGTCCTTCCGCCAAATACAGGGGAGTGAGAATGCTTGTACCGATGGGGAGATCTCCCTAGCCATGAAGGACAAGTCATGTCGCCCAAACCACTCCAATCCATCTGTATGTTTGACTCGACTTGTGAATGTCTACGATGTCAAGTTATCATCCTGTTCCATTTCACCACTCCGTATCCTCAGCTTGGAGGACGAAGCACTAGTGCTTTGAAATCGGATTCCTTCTTCGAGCAACGACGCGAGTCAACCAGACATACAGTTTGAACAGCATGGGGACATCGATAGCTTGAACAAGACCAGCCCTTCGATGCCAGGCAATCCAAATCCATCCACATCTTTGGCAACCTTGCATTTTGTCTCTACGTTTGGCTTGGTCGGTAGCTTTTGGCAAACTCGCATCCCATCTCGCAGTCAAATAGAACCTGTTCTGGGAAATGAAGGCTTGACAGAGACTCTTGCCCCAGAACGAGAAGTACTCGCGCTTTCCCCGCATGTCAAGTGTGTTGATTGACGTCTCTGAGCAATCCTGCTTATTGTTTCACCAATCAGCGCAGCCGTGGATCAATAATGCGTGTCATATGACTGAAGATGTTCACCATGCTCAAAGCTTCTTGCGTGCAAATCATCTCGATCCTTTGTTATATTGTGGTTGCAGACGAGACGAGATGTGCATCTCACGTCGGCGATGCAACTTGCGTAATTCTGTTCTGGGATCGAGACAAACGAAATCACACGCGCGTTGCACGGTTTTATGATGGGTGGGTTGGACCGTTTAGGTCATACCGTGATACAGGTCAATGGGTGTTGTGCGCATCTTAAACCCCGCTCCCTTTCTTGCTTATATTTACTACGTATATTTCATGCAGCAGGTGCTATATCACAACCTTGTAGAGTTCCTTGAGCATGCAAAAAACGGATGCAATGTTACCCTGTGCTCCGGGACAGTTCGCTATTTGGTCCATTGAAGAAGACTCGGTTCAACAATTTTTAGGGTTATCGCGTCAGGCGTTGTGCGGCTAGTTCAGCTGCCTTTGTAGTGTTAACTGTGGGAATTGGCTGGTAGGACTGTTTTACCGCTCAGATTATCTGCCAGCTCACCTCCAGCCCTCTTTGGCAAGTCCATTCGCACGTCACTGCGACTGTTCCGCAAAGGCTATGACGCTTTCTCTGCCTTCTTACGCCGATTCCAAGGGTTGGTCACGCATCTTAATGTACTGTGAGAGTTCATGATAAAATGAATTATCGGCAGGAATACACAACTCGCGCCAGCCGTGAGATTCTGGTTGAAGTTGGAAATATATTTCACTTTGGCAGTAGCACGGTGTGAGCAAAGCAGACAGCAGACAGTAAGTGTATAATAGTCTACATACACGTGCAGGGCCGATCGGCAAGAGACTGGGGAAAGTAACTTGGCCAAATAATTCTAGTCTGATTGCGGATCAACAGTTTAGCCTCTGTTATTGAATTGGTTTCATGTTCCGTCACTGCAACGGTATATAAAGGATGTGGATCAAGCTCCGGTCCCCCACTCTCTTTTTCTTTTCATGGGTGATCCTGCCGAGTCCCAATCTAACCCAGAGCTCTTCCAGGGCCGCCGGGCTTCATTTCCCATTCACATCGTTGTCGTCGGCTGCGGTCTCGGTGGACTCGCCGCTGCTTACTGTCTCGCAGAAGCTGGCCATGAGGTCACTATCCTCGAAAGCGCACATGAAATCGGCGAGATTGGTGCTGGAATCCAGATCAGCCCAAACGTCACTCGTCTCTTGATTCGGTGGGGTCTTGGTGAGAAACTCAAGCAAGTCGCAGTTGGACCCGAAGCACTTGCTCTCAGAAGATGTACATGCAACCCCTTTTTCTTCCCCATCACTCTAACGCCGCCCTACAGGGTCCACTGGTGAGACCGTGGGCTGGACCAAGTGGGGTGATTCCATGGATCTTGAGTATGGCGCGCCATATTACCACATTCATGTTTAGTCTCCTTCCTTCACCCACGTGCCACCACTGATCCTGGATTTGACAGAGAGCTGACTTTCATCGCTTGATTTACGAGCTTGCACAGCCTCATCCTCGCGTTACCATTCGTACCGGTTGCCGTGTCGTCGCTTTAGAGCCCTCTATACCCACACTCACCCTAGCATCCGGCGAAGTCATCCACGCGGACCTTGTTATTGGTGCCGATGGCGTCAAGAGTGTTACTCGTGAATATGTCGTCGGTGGACCCGACAAACCAACACCAACGGGCGACGCCGCCTATAGAGCCATCGTTCCGACAGAACGCTTACTTAGGGATCCAGACCTCCGTCAGCTTGTTGAAATACCAGAAATGGTTGGTTGGATGGGTCCGAGCAGTCACATTATGACCTATAATATCGTGCGTCATGTTTCTCTTGTTATTCATTCCTTCCCTAGGCTTGACTGTCCCACGTCAGCGTGCTAAGAAGGAATTCAATCTCGTCTTGTTGCACCCCGATAACGGTTCTGTGGAATCTTGGACGGCAGAGGGCAGTGCTGACAAGATGAGGGCCGACTATGCAGGCTGGGAACCACGGTACGCAAGACTCTTTAATCGATATCCATGTTCTGATCCCGGCCCTTTCACGTCACTTAGCGTCCAGAAATTGCTCGCACTTATTCCCTCCACTCTCCACTGGAAGCTCATGGACCGTGCTCCACTGAGCACCTGGATCCACAGGGACGGGAAGCTAGCCCTGCTCGGTGATTCTTGCCACCCAATGCTGGTATGAACACGCTATTTTCTTTCGAATACAGTGTCTCATACTCTTTTGACTAGCCATACCGAGCCCAGGGATCTGCTATGGCTGTGAGTTTTCTGCTTTCTGCTCTATTCTCGTGCAATGATCCTATTCCGCTCCTATTACCAACCCGTGTGTGAAACGTGCCTAACGCAACCACATTCCAGGTCGAAGACGCGGCCGTTCTGGGAAATCTCTTCTCCCGTCTCTCATCCCCCGCGCAGATTACTCCTCTTTTGCACGCATACGAATCTATCCGGTACGAACGTGCCACGGCTACACAAACTTCATCTCGTTTGAATCAACACATCTTTCACCTTCCGGACGGTCCCGAACAGGAGGAGAGAGATCGCCAGATGAAGCTTGCGATGGAGTTTGCTTTGAATGAGGTGGGGGAAGATGTCAGGAGGAGAATCCTCAGCACTGCGACAGTTGGAGCTTCGGCTCCGAATGCAGCATCGAGTAGAAAGCGAGCGGATACGTTCACTGCAGCGGCGAGTCGGGGGAACGCAAATCAGTGGGCAGACAAGGAAAAGAGTCTGGTGCAATTTGGGTATGATGCTGACGCAGAGGCAGAGAAATGGTGGATAGAACATGGCCAGAAAACGATCGGGCCCTTGGCCCGCATGTGAGGTGGGCACCGTAACACTCTGATTTCCTATGTACGTTACGCCAGCAGTCGCTGATCTCGCTGATCTCGTTCTTCCCCTGTTGTTGTATTTTCATTAGCCCGATTCTTTCTTTGTTTCGCCTCTGTTCTTAGCTATGGGATTGACTTTATGACCCCGCATCAACACGCTTGGCTAGACCACATAAACCATGTACCATACTATGTATATCATCCTTATTTTGCGAACCTGGCCGATATGTCTGCGCCTTTGTTGATAACTCATCAATTCTGACACGCATGAAACCAGGCTAGTAAGAAACGACATGTTTCAGACGCATTGAATCGATGACTGATCGGTCCGCCTGCCATGGTAAGCCAAAAATACATATCTTTACCGGCGTGCTGCTTCGATATGACTGACATTGTCGAGATTCAATATTTCGATGTCGCATTGGTTCTTCAACTGAAAGGTGACTGGATGGACATCGTTATCGTCTTGGCTATCATCAAATCATCCGATAATCGAGTACAGTCCATCTACCTTGTTTTGTCTCTATGGCAATTCAGGATGCACTGTCCCCGTTCGAGTCGGTAGAATGGTTGGGGCGTAATAGATCATGCTATGGAGAGCGCGGAAACGTCCGTCTGCCGAGAGGATAGTGTGGTAGGTGACATACGTGTTGCTCTGGCTTGGTCCAAATAGGTGAGGTAGGCTAGGCCGTCAGGACGGCGCACACGGCACTACTTTCAACCGAGGCATCGCGGAAACGTTGAACCCTCAGATAAGTGCTGCTTACTTGGCTCGGCTTTTCTTTCATTCGTGCATGTGCCTCCCAGGACCGAACCCACACGGCTCGCGGGATCTTGTTGGCCGATTTATGTAAATCGGAGGATTCTGCGCCCGCGGCAAAACGTTCGTCGTGGTCCAGCCCGGATAAACGAGTCAAACGGTGCGGTGCAGGGCCATACGGCGACCCACAAGCCCTTGGGACGAGGCGCACTGTCTTGGTGGTAACTTCATAAACTAGTCTGAAACTCGCCGGTTCGAAGTTTGATGTGAGCGCTTTGCTTCAAGACTTGGTTCATAAGTGAACGGTGAGTTCAACCCAGCACGGCGGGATTGGTCCCGTAGAGTACTTTGACAATGGCACAAGTTCGATTCGGATACGGAGTGAGACAGAAGCTCAGACTGTCTGCCTAATATGAAAAATCTGCAATGTTGGACCAAGTTAGAGCTGGTGTGTCACGCGTGACACTCCTCAAGTACTGACAACTTCATCTGCGGTGTCCAAGTTGATGGGCTCCCCGTCAAAGTTCTTTTCATTACTTGTGGTGTTCAGGCTTTTATTGGCATTCGTTCCGTTGCCTTCGATTAGTGGACTCCAACATGACCATCAATTGTCTTCTCCACTGACCTCATATTCCCGCTGTCAGTACGTTTTCACGTCTTTCCGCAAGTCTCAGCTGTCCGCCGCGTTCTGAATCACCTCTTCTTCAGTAAAAGAAGGTCTCTGGCTCTATAACCACGACCTCGATCCATATGCTGGAGGCGTTTTTCGTCATGTAAGGGCTCTTCGTTTCCTGGATTTTTAATCGTAATAATCCCTTCAGCCACCGTTGTTTCTTTCCATCTTTTCTACCGTCTTGCCTCCACTGCCAGTTGTATGGACATTGAGTGACGTAGTGGGGGCTTGGGCGCTACTTCGTATATGGTGCGCGCGGCAGCGCGTCACAAAGGGTCCAAGCGGTCGCGATGACTTGATTGCCGCGGTTTTCCTCTTGAATCCTTACCTGTTTCTGCCAACTCTGGCTCTGTCGACCTCTACATTCGAGAACACGGCGGTACTTCTGACCCTCATGTTCGCCTCCGAGGGTGAGTCAACTCCGTTTTCGAAGGACAAGGGTTTATAGCCCTAAATTACGCAGGGAAGATATCGGCAGCTCTCTTAGGCCTGGCATTCTCAACGCATCTCTCCATCTCCACCTTTCTGTTAGTCTTCCCAGTGCTTATGCTCGTCGTTACTTCTCCGGTATCCCAACTTGCTTCGCCTCAAGAATTCAGGGGCAATTTCCGAGTTGCTTTCAAGCACGCGGCTCAGTTTGCCACATATTGGCTTATTCTTTTTGGCGCTGCCTGGGTCATGACTAATGGACAGTGGGGATGGGTACGTGAGTCTTGGGGAGCCAGGTTTGTACTTTTGCGACAAATCCTGATGGAATCTTGTTAACTGTTTTCCTGAATCAGCTTCACCCTTCCAGATTTGACGCCAAACCCTGGATTGTGGTGGTATTTCTTCACAGAGATGTTTGATCACTTTAGGCCATTTTTTCTTATGGTGTTCTCTGTGAGTCTCCGTTCTATTCGTACAATCGGATCCTGGTAACACGGTTTCGTATCGATCTTCAAAGGTTCACCTCTTCATTTACGCACTACCGATTTGTATTAAATTCCAGCAAGTACTTGTTTCACTGTGTTGTACTCCCTCTTACAGCGTTCACTAGACACGATCCGCTATATGCATCGTTCTTGCTCGTTGGCATTCTTGGTATCTTTAAAGCGTACCTCACCCTCGCCGACCCCGGACTCTTCCTAAGCATGTTCGTGCTTTTCCCAGAAGTGTATCCATGTACGGTGTTCCCTTCTCCCTCTACGTGCAATCCGAATGCTCGTTATCTGACTTTGATATACCTGACATTCATCCATGTAGACCTCCGCCATCCAATTGTCACGACACTCGTTCACACACACGCGGCGCTACTCCTGCCCCTTTTCCATGCCCTTTGGGTGACCGAGGGCAGAGGAAATGCCAACTTTTACTACGCAGCCAGTCTAGTGATGGGCGTCGCGGGAGGGATGGGCGTGGTCGATGCATGTTTCGCTGGCCTCAGGGTTGCAATCGGGGATATCGTCGAGGAACAGAGAGACAAATGGGCAGTCGTACAAGAATGAATGAATCTTGGGAACATGACTCTAGATATTCGCAGATGAATGTATCAACCGAGTCATATAAGCCGTGATCGACGATTAACACCAAGTGACAGACGAACCCCCCTGGGGCTCATTCTACATCTCACTCAGCAACAGTTCCTCACTCGTGGTCTCGCGTCAGTCATGCTTTCCGTGTCCCCACCACCTCGACACGTCTTCGTGTGCCGCGTGCAGCTTGCCTAAAATACGGGAACCCGGATGACTGACTTGGTCTAAGGGGCATGTCAGAAGACGCCTGAGACCGTCATCTCGCAACGTACCAAAGGACCGGAAAATGTCCAAGCAAATCAGACTAGTCCGCATCTCCTTTGACTTGCCCTTTGCCAGCTTCATGAGCAGAACATTGGTGATGTCATGACAAATCGTCTTTTCTCGCAGGTCGGCTAGTCAGACAAATCAATACGTAGGCCCAGAGGACTAGGCTGGCACAATACCATGTTGCATAAAGTCCCCGAATATCTGAAAACCTTCCACTCGGCCAACAGCATCATCGAAATAATCGTGCTGCAGCATGCTGACAATGCTCTTCGCAAGGAGCTCATTGTCCTTGATGGACTCCTTCATGTCGCCTGACGCGGCTCTGAGGTAAACGTATGGGCTGCCGAGTGAGGTTCGGCTTACTGTATTTCAGGCAGGTAACTAATGCATACGCAGCAAGCAGTGCGCTGTCCTTGTGTTGCAATTGGCCGATGAATATGCCCAACAGACTAATCTCGCGAAGAAAAACACGAATGGCCTTGGCTAATAATTGAATGGGTCCGAGTCATTATTTAGTTATCAAACAAAGGGGGGACTTACTCTCGCATAGCTTCAAAAGGGCAAACGTTGCTCCGATGCGCTCCCGGGCTCTGGACCTCTGAACGGCTACCTTCAGTTCTTCGATGATTTTTTTCTGTGGTCCTTCGAGTTGCGAGGCGTCTGGTACAAAAGATATTATGGTCGAGTCCCAGCGGAAGCACTCGTATGGACGTCACTCACCAAGACTAAAAAGTCGGCGTAATATTTGGTGCCCATGGTCCATACCATGCCCTTGTCCATCATCAGCGTGCAAGCGAACCAAGGCACCAGCGACGTTCGCTCGGACTTGTGCGTCGCGAAGACTTAGTTGCTCTAAACCGCGGAACATCAAAGGAAAACGCGGCTCCAGGAACATATTACCTACCTGGATCCCTCGGGTCATAGAGAGCAAGCAGTATTTCAGCAGCTGGGAGACCGATGAGTTGTTCTTTCATCTTCGCCAGCTCCCTGAGTCTAGGCTTCACTAGGAAACACATCGGTCTTGCTGTTACCACGCGTCACTACTGACACAGCATGCCTTGACATAGATAATGCTTACATTCCGGAATTCGTGCCAGAGTCGTCACCATACGCAGCGCAACAGCCAATAGACGCGTGTCTAAAAAGGAAAATGCGTCTCTACATACACTTCCAACGACAAGAACGCCTCTTACCGTTAACCCCAAGTATCTGGGAAAGCCTGGTGACATTCGAGCCCGGAAGGTTGGTCCCGAGCTTTTCAATGAAAATTTGGCGTGTGTCCTCTGGTGATATGAGCCATCTAATTTCCAGATACGCAGCGTTCACTAACGCACCACACTGTAACAAGCAATCCAGGCCATCCATTGCCTGTCCAAAAATCGATCCACCTCGGTTTATAATCATATCGAGTAACATCATAAGGGTTTCCAATACATCTTGGGTAAGAATGCGTTCTCGGAGAACCGGGTGTTTCGTCAGGGGCCTCAGGACGGCAACCACCCTAGGGCAGTCCTGGAGCTTATGTTCAGCCAGAACGGCACTGAGACTCTTCTTTGCGTCATCGAACATTTCTTGTAGAGGTTCAACATGAGGCGGTGCGGAGCTCTTCTGGTGCGTATCGAGATCACAAGCTGTAACCAACAAAGTATATATACATTACCAGCACCGGGGTTATGAATACTCACCAGCCTCGTAATAGGCAACGATAGTAATCAGCCTTGTGAGCGGTGCGATATCAGTGTCGTGGATGAGGGTTACAAGCCGATCTTGCCAATTCGGTACGTTCCTGACGCATTGCCTTCCCTCCTCTAAGGCAAATGGTATAAGTATCGAGTGGATAAGAAGGGGGAAAGAGGCTTCACTGGTCCTTAGCATGAACAACAACGCATCGAGGTACGTTGGTTCAACCTCTTTCGAATTACCCAAATGGGCTATCAACTCCTCGGCGGCGCTGGGCTCGAATAAACCCGTGTCCCATAGTCCGTCGTCCAGTTCTGCATCCAGTTCACCGTGTACAACGGGTATATGAAAACCTTCCCCCAGCGATGCCTGTGGCTTGTACGCGCTGGCATATAAAACAGAAGCATGGATCTTTTGACCAGGTATGATACGACGCGGTTGCAGCCGATGAAAGCTAGGAAAGATGAGATTCGCAACGCAAAAATAAATAAATAAAAACCGCTAATCTCACCCCCGAGCGTTGTCACCTGCACCACTAAAAGATGTTTGGTGTGTGATAGGCATATACTCAATGAGCCGCCAGGTATGGGACATCGAATCACTGATACCCAGATCGAGATCATCAGGAACCCAGACTATGTCTGTCGGCTGCAATACTAGGCCATTAGCTGCAGCTTCTCGCCGCATCCATGATAATGACACGTTCCCGGCATGGTGGGACTTCCCGGGCCTATCAGTACCACCGCTGTACGGAGTAGGTCAGTCTCAGCCAGGCGAACTTCCAAGATGGACTTACACGTCAGAATGGCTGCCGGCGAACCAGACTTCCTTGATATCAGCGGCCCTGGGCTTCTTTCCCCCTGAAAAATCAATCTCGTCGCTCATAGTAGACCCACGCCGTTCATGCATCAGGGAGGTGGCATGTTCGTCGGGAGTAACGGTGTACTTAAACTCTTCGTCGTCCGTATGAGAGTTGATTTCCTGAAGGTATTCTGGTATGAACTTGACACGAAGCTCATCGAGCGCCAGCGCGTGTCGAAAATGGCAAGCGTGGGAAGCAGTTGACGAAGTCGAGAGGGAGACATCTCCTCTTACAAATCCCACAGAGGAGACAGTATCCCTGATTCGGGCCGGTCTTGGACAACTGACTAGGGATGCATGAAAGCGTTCACATACCACACTCCAACAAAGTGGACTCTGACGCCCTCTAATGAGAACACTTTCTTGAACTCCCTCGTGATCTGCTTTGTGTTTGGTTTTCTCGCAGCAAAGATATCGTAAGCCCTGCCAAGTAGCTGTTTGTCAGGCTCGTGCAAGCCACCCTCACAGTCACTCACGTTCCAATTTGTTTGTCCGTCGGATTCTTTAATAACCCAACCTGATACACGTGTTTAGTTTGGTGCGTCCAAATGAATTGTTTGCACAACACCTCGTGTATCATAGCTGCAAGAACCCGTACTTGATATGCGCCCCGAGAGAATCCTGTAGCAGAATCGTCAACTACGGAGACTGTAACGAGGAACCGGATCTACCAAAGAGGTATATCTGATCCCCTTCTTGATACATTCTCGCTAGCCAGGTATATGCTTTCTTGACGGTCTCCCCCACATTCCTATCATGAAAAATTTCGTGCCGTAGAAAAACGGACGACAGCAATAAGTACGAACCATGCAATTGCCATGTCAACTGCATCGACGACTGCTCTTCCCATACGATCGAGGATATGGGATGATTTCGAGCCCGTGCCAATCCCGCTGAAATAATAAGCATGCTGTTCCGGTGTCGTTTTCAGATCAACCTTTTGGAACAGTTTCACGACGTTCGTACTCTGGCTAAATTTTCAGCCGAGAAAGAGCCAAAAGAACGCAGAACAGTTACATTAGGACCAAGCTCATTACATGTGCCATCGATGCACACGACAAGGTTCCTTGCGTTCTCCGTTTGCCGAATATTGCACTGAGTACATCTAGAAACGGGTACCTGAGGGAACGATTTGATAGCGGGTACGTCGTCCTCGATGGGAGACGAAACGATAGGACTCTCCACGCCCATGAGGAGTAATATACAGAACTACCACAAGAAGTCGAGGTGGGTAAAATCTTTGGATTCAAAGAGGCAGGCAGGCAGGCTCAAATAGAGCCGGGAAGCGAAGAGTCCAGCCGCTGGCAACAGGAAATGATATCACCTTGCGGCCAGGATCTACAGCACAGATCTTGACCATGCGGATAAAATGTGGTATGGTGAAGGGACGGGGTGAGAGATAAGCCACTCTGAGTTGACCACGAGGATAGGTGGCGTCTCACTGAGACGCCTCCCAAGTTCTTCAGGGGGTTACGCCCATCACGACCCAATCCAGATGTTCCGCTGACTGTGAGCCTGGTACTGACCTGTGCATTAAACGTGTCAAGCAAATTGAAAGGTTATGCCGAAAGAATTCCGTCGAACCACGACAGCTCCACACGCAGCAGCCATCGACTCGTTCGAGAACCAACATGTTTGCCAGTTTCATTGCAATTCGTGTCCGATCGCAACGAGGCTCAGGGATAGAACATCAAGTTAGGAACAAGAATATGAACTTCAAGTTGTCACATACCCTGGCCGCAGCCATCGTCCAGAAATCTGGTTGAGGCATCCTCGCGCGTGTCCTTGCCGCGAGAAGAATTGTCCATATATAAACAGACATTGCTCAAACAGTACACCTAATGAGTCCTACTCAGCTACTCGTGTCAGTCGTTCTCCCTCAAAGTATACCGTTTCCATGGACGCCAAGTTTCTCCAACATCTGGGAATTTCGAGTACCGTCCTGGTCTAGAGAGTACATTAAGTACGATGAAGCCTGGAAAACACATGTACAACATACCAAAGGACCGAATAATGTCCAAGCAAATCAGGCTAGTCCGAGTCTCCTTTTGCTTGCACTTGGCAAGCTTCGCATCCAGAACCTCAATAACGTTGAGATTCTTGATCTTCTCTCGTAGATCGGCTAGTTCACGAATTAGTATGGAGTCTCGAGAAAGCTGGGTAATCCATTACCATGTTGCATAATGTCCCCAAATATTTGGAAGCCTTCGACTTGGCGGATAGCGTCGTCAAAGTAGTCGAGTCCCAACATATTGACAATATTTTTCGGAAGGAGTTCGTTGTCCTTGATAGACTCCTTCATGTCGCCTAGTGTGATTCTGAGCGATACACGAGCAGTATTGCGCGTGATAACGCTTACTGTATTTCAGACACGTAGCCAATGCGTATGCAGCAAGGAGTGCGCTGTCCTTGCGTCGCAGTTGATTGATGAAGACGCCCAACAATTCGGTCTCGCAAAGAAAAGTGCGGATGGTCTTAGCTAATGAACTGTGAGCTCACGTCGTTGGCTATCGAGAGGTAACTTACTCTCGCACAATTTCAAAAGGGTAAACGTTGCGCCAGTACGCTCCCGTGGATTGGACTTCTGAGTGACTGTTTTCATTTCTCCGATAAGTTTTTTCTGCGTTTCACTGAGTTCCGTCGCATCTGGGCAAAGACCGTCACGAACAAATCTCGCAGGAAAACCCTATTCGAAGGTCACTTACCAAGACCAAAAAGTTCACGCAATACAAGCTGTCCCACATCCATGTCGCGACCCTGTCCCTCGGTTGAATTGCGTTTCTCAGTGTCCAAGCGGACCAAAGCACCAGCAAGATTTGATCGAATTTGTGCGTCGCGAATGTTGAGCTGCTCTAGATTATGGAACATTGGCGAGGGGCACAGAGCTGGGAACATGACTTACCTCGATCATTTGAGTCAAAGAGGCAAAGCCATATTTGAATGGCTGGGAGACCGACCAATGGTTCCTCCTTTCTCACCAACTCCCTGATTCGAGGTTTCACTGTTAAACACAGAGGTCTTGCTGTTGATGTCCATCATTATTGGCCCGATATGGCCCACGTTGAAAATACTTGCCTTGCGGAATCCGTACCAGGGTCGTCACCATACACAGTGCAGCAGCCAAAGGGCGGGAGTCTTAATCGAATGATACATTCACGTGTGCCAGATCATTGTTGTGCGTCTCACCATTAACATCTAGCATCCGGGAAAGTCTAGAGACCTTGGAGTAAGGAAAGTTGGTGGCGAGCTTCTCAATGATAAATCCGCGAATTTCCTCTATAGAATATGATTAATCTAATCCATTTTCAGATGCACAATCACCGACATACCACACTGTAACAGGCAATCCAGGCCGTCCATTGCAGATCCAAAAATCCCTCCTGTTTGGCTGACGATCACATCAAGTAATTTTACAATCATTTCCAGTACATCCTGGGTGAGGATGCGTTCACGTAAAATATGATGTTTCGTTAGGGGTCTGATAAGGGCGATCAGTCTAGGGTCGTCCTGATGCTTGCGTGCCGCCAGAATGGTACTGAAACTTTTCCTTGCATTATCGAGTATGTCCTGCGGAAGTTCCACGTGAGGCGGGCTCTCCGCATCGGAGGCTGCAACAAAGAAATATCATTGTAAAGCCACATTGGAGAACAGAACGCTTACAAGCTTCGTAATAGGCGACAGTGGCAACCAGTCCCACAATAGGGAGCAGGTCACGGTTGTGTATGAGGTTCGTAAGCAGAGATTGCCAATTTGGCACGTTCCTAACGCATTTTCTCCCCTCCTCTGAAAGGTAGTAATGGCATAATTACTAAGTGGACTGGAAAGGAAAAGAGGCCTTACTAGTTCCAAGCATGAACAACAGAATGTCGAGGTGTATCGGCTCAACCTCTTTCGAATCACCCAACCGGGCCATTAGCTCCTGAGCAGCGGTGTCCTCGAATAGCCCCGTCTCCCATAGTCCATCGTCCACTTCGGCATCGAGTTCGCCATGTACAATGGGGATATAGAAACCATCTCCAAACGATGCCTGTGGCTTGTACGTATTGCCGTACAAAATGGAAGCATGAACCTTTTGACCTGGAATAATGCGACGAGGTTGCAACCGATGCACACTGTGGAATATGAGACTAGTGACAAGAAAACGGAACACTGCCGGTCTCACCGTCGAGCGTCATCACCTGCGCCGCTAAAAGACACTTGGTGCGTGATGGGTACATATTCGATAACTCGCCATGCACTGGTCATCGAATCACTGATGCCTAGATCAATGTCATCGGGAACCCAGACTCTGTCTGTCGGGTGCAACACTAGGCCATTTGCTGCTGCTTCTCGACGCATCCATGATAACGACACGTTCCCAGCGTGATAGGGGCTCCCAGGTCTGTCCGTGCCACCGCTGCACGAAGTGCGTCAGTTTCAACCGAGCAAGCTCCAAAGACGGACTGACACGTCTGAATGACTACCGGCGAACCAGACTTCTTTGACGTCGATCGATTTACTCCTGTTCGTCTCATTGTCGCTTAAAGTAGATGCACGCCGTTGGCTCGTGGGAGATGCAACGTGTCCGGCGTCGGGAGATGTAACAATATACCTGGATTTTCCATCGTCCGTCTGAGGGTTTACTTCGTGAATATACTCTGGCATGAACTTGACACGAAGCTCGTCGAGGGCCAGCGCATGCCGGAAATGGCAAGCGTGTGCAGCGGAGGAAGAAGCCGAAAGAAAGACATTTCCTCTTATAAGCCCCACAGAGGAAACAGTATCCCTGGAAAAGATCGATTTCGTGACGTACAAGTGGGATACGAACACACCATACTCCGACAAAGTGCACTCTTAGGTCTCTCCACGAGAATGTGTTCTTGAAATTCCTTGCAATTTCCCTTCTCTCTGTGTTTCCGGAGTAAATCACTTCATAGCGATCATAAGCCCTGCCAAACGCGTGTTCATCAAACTTGTGCAAACTACTAAACAGGTACTCACGCCCCAATTTGCTTCTCCGTTGGCTCCCTTATCACCCCGACCTGGCATACATGTTCAGTTTCATGGTCCGAACACATAACGAGCCGCGCACCTCATGTATCATGGCAGCAAGAACCCGTACTTGATACGCGCCTCGAGAGAATCCTACAGCAGAATCATCAACTACGAAAAAATGTAACCAAGAAACCCAACCTACCAAAAAGATATATCTGATCCCCTTCTTGGTAAGTCTTTGCCAACCAGCCGTATGCTTCCTTAACCGTATCCCCTTTATTCCTGCCACGAATGACTTCATACCGTCAAAAATGGGACACTATAACAATTACAAACCAAGCAACAGCCATGTCGACTTTGTCAAAGACCGCTCTTCCCACACGATTGAGAATACTTGATGATTTCGGGCCGGTGCCAATTCCACTGGAATAATATGCAAGTTGTTTTGGACGAGTCGTCTCTTGATCGATCTTGGCGAACAGTTTCACAACATTAGTGTTCTAATGTAGTGGTCAGCAAAGTGAGAGACCGGAGAAATACGAAAAAGTTACATTCTGACCGAATTCATTGGAAGTACCATCGATACACACGATGAGGTTCCTCGCATTTTCTTTCGGTCGTGCATTGCACTGAGTACATCTGGAAGATCGAAGAGATTCAGCGATGGGACTCTCCGCAGTGTCCATATCCATGAGAGATTAGTTCAAGGAGCCGATGTGGGTGAAGTCTTTGGATTTAGACGCGTCATGCCAGTTGTGAGTTCAAATAGGGTTGAGACGTGAGGAACCGAGCCGCGAACCCACCACAGGAGCACAGCAAGCGATACGCCTTACGGCTGGATCCCGGATAATGTATCATGATCCCTTCCATGTGGGCGGAATGCGGCAGGGCTCCAAAGCACGATATGCACGGCCCAACCCCTCAAGAACCTAACTCTTCATAGGTTCAGCGGTTGAGGCACCTGCGCGCATCACTGCGTGGACAATTAGGAATCAACATCAACGTTGGTCGAGAAAACCTGGGGAACTGGCCGTGAAATCGCCCCGCCCATACGTAACAGTGGTGGCAGTCACCGCAAGGAAGTTACAGAAATCTGCCTCTCGGCCAATGCGGCCACACCTGTTGCCGGAGCTGTTTCCATGATCATTGCTGTTCATCTTGATGAAGAACGTTCAGGGTCACGTTGGCAGTGGCTTTCCCCACGCATCGCCACCATTCATATCTTCAATTCAGCAGTGGCTCAGGGGCCACTGTTCGGACGATGACAAGAGTGAACTCGCGACGCCGCACGTTGTCCGTATTCATGACGAATCGATGACACGGCGGCGATCACAGGCTCGCTCGAGATGCTCGCCTCATATCTCGACGGTCACCATAAAACTGTGTTTAAAGTATGCTAACTACTAAAGGTCGTCGACAGCCAAACAGTTATTATGATAGGGAGACCTGGACATCAAACCCCGGGCAAAAGATGACTCACTCGCTCACTGCAACGGGTGCTGTCTCCGCACTTGCACCACCTTGAGCAACAACAGTCTCGGTGCCGTGAGAACCTTCGCCATCATGAAGGCCCGAGTTACCGCCTTCATCGCCATGTTCACCCTCACGACTGCTAAAATCACTTCCACCATGCCGGCCTGGGATAGAGATAGGGATATGGATAGGGATATGGGGTACCCCCTGACGCAGCGTATCCAGGATCTGTGCATCCTGATACCGTCCCACTACCTTCTTGAGGAACCTAGACAATTATCTCCATCAGCCATCGTGCTCGGAAAAAAAGGACAGTCTACGCACGCGACCGCCCGAACAGACAAGTAAACTGGTGCCACTAGAACCACGGCCAGAACGGCGAGGGTTGATACGCCCAACAGTGCTGGGAGGATGGTGATAGCCGCCACGGTTTTATCTCGGAACAGCTCCCCGAGACGGTCCCAATGCTTGATATGGGGTAATACAGTGTCCCCAACGGCCATGAGACCTTCTTCCGATAGTTCCTCGTCAACAGACTTGATCATCTTGTCGAGAACGTCAATGACGTCGGCTGAAGAGTTCGGAAATATAAGTCTTTGTCCCTTCTTGACGAGAAAAAAGAGCCGACTCACCCCGATTTGGAGTGTTGACGCGCCACGCCGACGTGTCCATCTCGTCAATAAGTGTTCCGGTCAGATACAGATGCTTCAAACTGCCGTATTGTAACGTGCCACGTGTGGTGTTTCGCAGCTTTTCTGGGGTAACTGCATCAGTTTACCGTTGCTACAACGCAGTGAGCGACACTTACCGTTCTGAGCTAAGATACGTAGAGCACACGCAGGTCCCATCATCCAGGAAGGTGGCCTGGACGGTGGATCCGGTGAGTCGGGTTGCGCAACAGGCGCCTGGGGTGTCGCGGCTGGTTCGTCTTGAGAAGCGGGACTCGCTACGGGTGGTTTTGGTGTAGTCGGTTGGATTAGTAAGTAACCCTCCGGGAGAAGCATCTCGACAATTTCATATATCCTAGGGCCAATGGCCGCCACACCGTGCTCTAAAGTCACGGAACGTAAGGAAGATCTTTGAGAATAACCGAAATACATACCTGTCTGGGCCAACGCGGAGAGAATCATCACTCCCGCTTTCTGTGCTTTCCATTCTGGTTTACGCAAATGGTCCAAACTCTTCGCCACGAGTTCCATAGTCCAAGGACCGTCCTCATCTAGATCGCACATAAGTTTCGATGAACGGTCATACAATGTCATTCCTGCACGTACCAAAGGACCGGAAAATGTCCAAGCAAATCAGACTCGTCCGGGTCTCCTTTGACTTGCCCTTGGCTAGCTTTGAGTTTAGGACCGCAGTAATGTTGTAATTCTTGATCTCTTCCCGGAGGTCGGCTAGATTTCGTATGAGCATTAGGTCGCCGGGAACGACTGGTCCATTACCATGTTGCATAAAGTCCCCAAAAATCTGAAATCCTTCTACTTGACCAACGGCATCGTCAAAGTAATCGAGTCGTAACATGCCCACAATGTTTTTCGGAAGAAGTTCGTTGTTCTTGATGGACTCTTTCATGTCGCCTAGTGAAAGTCTGAGCCCCACATTGGTGTTACCGCACCTTTCCACTTACCATATTTTAGACAGGTAGTCAACGCGTACGCAGCGAGCAAAGCACTGTCCTTGCGCCTCAGTTGATTGATGAAAACACCCAACAAGTTAATCTCGCGGAGATAAGTTCGGATATGCTCAGCTTATGAGCGTTTGAGGGATTAGCTCATCGTTGGCTCGTGGAAATCGGACTCACTCTCAGACAGCTTCAAGAGCGTTAACGTGGCGGCGGTGCGCACCCGCGCATCGCCTTTTCGAACGGCCGATTTCAGTTCTCCAATGAGCCCTTTTTGCCTGTCAGTGAGCCCTGTAGCATCTAAAAAAAAGAACGTTATGAATCTCGTTGAGAGCCTCTGGGAACTTCGCTCACCAACACCGAAGAGTTCACGTAAAACACGTTGCCCGGGATCTGCTTCGCGACTTTGTTCATCGGCCGAGTCACGTCTGTCTGGGCTCAAGCGGACCAAGGCTCCGGCAAGATTTGCTCGAACATTTGCATTGCGAATGTTCAATTGCCCTGGAATGTGGAACATCGGGGAACAACAGAAGCCCGAGGACGTAAAACCTACCTTGTTCGTCCGGATCATAAAGGGCGAGTAGTACTTCAACAGAAAGGAGGCCGACTAGTTGTTTGTTCTTTTCCGCCAGTTGCCTGAGTCTAGGCTTCACCTTTGAAGCCACAGATCTCGCTGTCGTAGTGCGTTAACACTGACTTCTTATCTCTCGACGTCACGAATGCCTACCTTCCGGAATTCGTGCCAGGGTTATTACCATACGCAGGGCAGCAGTTAAGAGATGCGGATCTAGGGGACACATGTTCGTATTCCTAACAAAAACGGAGTGCTTCTTACCTTTAATCTCCAAAATCCGGGAAAGCCTACTGACATTCGAGCCCGGAGAGTCGCCACCGAGTTTCTCCATGATAATCCCCCGCGTGTCCTCTGACCAAGTTATGAGCGACCGAATGTTCAGATGCATGGTCACAAACGCACCGCATTGCAACAGGCAAGTCAGGCCATCCATCGCCTGTCCGAAGTTCCCTCCTGGGAGGTTAATAATGGTATCGAGTAAGTTCATGAGGGTTTCCAGTATATCTTCCGTGAGAATGCGCTCCCGCAGAATCTGATGTCTGGTTAGGGGTCTCAAAAGCGCAACCACTCTGGGGCCATCTCGATGTTTGTGTGCGTTCAAAATGACACGTAAGCTGCTCTTCGCATCATCGAAGGTCTCCTGCGAAAGCTCGGTGTGAGGCAGTGCCGGGCTCTTCGGGTGCGCGTCAGGGTCGCAAGCTGCAACAAAAGAATATATCAGGTACAATCGCGGGTTGGATTGCAGAACACTCACAGGCCTCGTAATAGGCAACGATAGTGACCAGCCTTACGAGTGGTGCACAATCCTGGTTGTGAATGAGGCTTAAAAACTGCGTCTGCCAATTTGGCACGTTCCTGACGCATTGCTTTCCCTCCTCTGAAGTGGAGATGCGCGTGAACATGAGGTGGATCAAGAAGAAAAGGTATCTTACTGAATCTCAGCATAAACAATAACCTATCGAGGTAGATTGGCGCGACCCCTTGCTGGCCGCCTAAATAGGCCACCAGCTCTTGAGCTGCGGTGTCGTCGAACAATCCGGTCTCCCAAAGTCGATTATCCAGTTCTGTCTCAAGTCCAGTATGTAAGACAGGTATATCAAACCCCTCTCCAAGCGTTGCGCACGGCTTGTATGCGTTGGCATATAGGATAGAAGCATGAACCTTTTGACCGGGTATAATCCGACGTGGTTGCAGCCGATGCCAGCTGTGCAAGTGAAACCGATGACAATGTTAAGTCAGCGGGGGACAAGTCTCTCACCGTCGCGCATTGTCTCCAGCACCACTAAAGGAAACTTGATGTGTAATGGGTATATATTCAATGATGCGCCATGTGCGGGTCATCGAATCACTGGTTCCAAAATCAAGGTCATCAGGGACCCAGACTATGTCCGTCGGCTGCAAGACAAGACCGCATGCTGCCGCTTCACGCCGCATCCATAGTAGCGACGCATTCCCAGCCTGATGGGATTTGCCTGGTCTGTTCCTGCCACCTCTGTACGTGACGTCAGCCTCGAGCAAGCGGGCGTCGGAGGTGTACATACACGTCTGAGTGACTACCAGCAAACCAGACTTCCTTGATCTCGGTAGCCTTCTTGCTCGTGGAGAGATCTGTCCCGTTATCGCTCACAGTCGACTCGCGGCGTTCGCTCATTGGCGATGTAACTTGTTGCTCAGTGGATGGGACGATATACTTGGACCTTACATCATTCGTTTGAGGGTTCATTTCGTGGAAGTATTCTGGCATGAACTTGACACGAAGTTCGTCGAGAGCCAGGGCGTGACGGAAATGACAAGCGTGTGACGCGGACGAAGAAGTCGAAAGAAAGACGTCTCCTCTTACAAGTCCGACGGAGGAGACAGTATCCCTAGATAAGATCAGGTCTGGCACCGTACAAACGAAGGTTGAATACCAAACTTACCATACCCCGACGAAGTGCACTCTCAGGTGATTCCATGAGAAGGTGTTCTTGAACTCCCTCGCGATTTGCCTTGTTTTCGGTTTTCCCGAACGAATCGCTTCGTAGTGATCGTAAGCCCTACACAGCGGTTGTCTGCCAGGTTCGCCGAGACCTCTCAGTGGTTACTCACGTTCCAATTTGCTTCTCTGTAGGTGTTCTTATCAACCCAACCTGCCACACGTATTCAGTTCCATGGATCCAACCAACTTAAAAGTACCATACCTCATGCATCATACCCGCGAGGACCCGCACTTGATATGCACCCCGAGAGAATCCTACGATAATATGAATATTGGCTGCGAAAACTGCACCGGGAAACTCAGCGCACCAAAAAGGTAGATCTGGTCCCCTTCTTGATACGTTCGCGCCAGCCAACCATATGCATCCTTGACAATCTCCTCCATATTCCTGAGAGAGAATTATATGGCACCAAGAGGTATATGACTGAGAAATACAAACCACGCAACGGCCATGTCGAACTTGTCGGAGACAGCCCTTTCCATACGACTGAGGATGTGTACCGATTTCGGGCCCGCTCCGATCCCACTGGAATAGTACGCAAATTGTTCTGGGTGCGTTGTTTCCAGATCGATCTTGGCGAACAATTTCACAATATTGGTATTCTGGCAAGTAGTCAGCAGATGGAAGCATGCAAGAATATGGAGCAATTACGTTCTGACCGAATGCGTTAGAAGTCCCGTCGATACACACGACGAGATTCCTCGCATTCTCTTTCTGTCGGGCATTGCACTGAGCACATCTGGACGAGGGAGGTCGGAAGGACGACCTGATGGTGGGCATGCGAATGTGAGAAGATGCGATAGGACTGTCTGCGTCCATGATAGAGAGACACAGTACAAGCTAAAGGAGATGATGTGGGGGAAGTCCTTTGGCTTCAATGCGGCAGGTGGGAGCTGAAATACAGTGGGGAGGCGAGGAGCCCGGCCACAGACTATAGCCGCCTTGCGGCTGGGATCCACAACAGAGACCTTAGCCGTGTGGAATGTGGTACAGTGAAACGATGGCTAGGGTGTGATATGCAATTGACGTTTCGTTAAGCACGAGGCATGAGACGCCTTCTCGCTACAGTGTTCTTCGGCGATGAAATGGGTGCACCCACTTCGAATTCAGCAACTGTCCATTCATGAATCCAGATCCCCCTTCTATGAATGGACTCTTCCAATATGCTACCTCTTAGTTAGGAGACGCGAAAAGTGAAGTGGTAGTATACCTATGACGTATTACGCGCGACTGCATGGCCCCCACCTTGCGGAACGAGCCCATATTTAATAACAGCTATCAACCAATCAGAGAAAAGGAGAAGCAAATGACAGGACCCTAAGCGACTCACTCGACCATGCGCCTTCAGTGCCAAGGTGTGTAAAAAGCGCAATATATTTTGTCAGACTGCGCGATGCAGGGCGCTTCCGATGAGTCTGGGGGCCGCGCCCGACTGGGATCCGAGATTGAAAGTGCCTGAATCGTGTCAACAGCGAGCTGAACCCGTTGTGATCGTTTCCAGAATCAATCAATTGTGCAGGAAACGAGTTGAACCGAACTTGAACCGAAAGTGGAACATGACCAAATTTGGTTCGAAGGCTTCACGCCAACCCCGCTGCCACACCTACTAGTCCCATTCACTGGAAGAGGATGGTTCTGTAAACGCACTGGTCACCGTCGAGTACGGCAGCACTGTAAGAACATTCTAGTATATTCTTTCACACTCTTCACATATGACATCATCATTCCATAACCTCATGTTTACCACATGTTCTACAGTATATAAGTAGGCGATTCCTGTATTATATTTCCTCACGTTTGGAATACTCATTATTTCCTCTGATTCACTTCTCACTTTGAGTCGTGCCGGAGTGATTATTTGAGCGCGTCCTAACAAGCACAAGACAGACTGCCCCCGCCTTTGGGATACAAGAGCTGACGACCTCAATGCAGTAGCCCTGGTGATTTCACCGCCAAGCACTGATGTCTCTTGCTCAACGGGCTCTGTCATATCATGTATAATGGGCCGTCATCGTGGAGTTACCCGCCTGTTGGATTAATGAAGCCCACCCCGCCGCTGCAGGGTCTCTGCTTCTCTTTCATTTCCGAAACCCCCGGCAGCATTTCAGGCAGGGTTTCCTTGATCGCGGGCGCCAAAGAAATCAATATCAGAATATCAGAGAATGGTTCCCCAGGGGTGTAACCGCTGACTCAGGCTACCACGGGATGCATGATGGCAATTCATGGCTGCAGTTCCATCCCGATCGCGAAGCTAAGTCGGTGTGGTTCACAGCTGCGCAGCGATGTCATCACGTAGGGTCACAAACCGATTAGGTGCTGGTAATGGAGCTGACGCAGACCAATAAACTGTTTTTCTCGCTCGCTCTTGAGGCGTGTCGTGGGTGGAGTGTTATGGAGAGATTCAATGGCCATCTTCAATGAATTATCGTTTGGGCCCATGCCGTGATCCATGCCAACAACACGATGCACACGCGCGAACGATTCCAGACGCCCCAAATCCCAGGCTTCAAGGTTGGGTTGACTTCAATCCTCACCCTAAATCGTGTTTAGTGACCCCATGAATTTCCCGAGTACGATAATTCAATTTCTATCACCTTCTGACTTGGATCGGATATTTTCATAGTAAGACGGTGTGAGACGATTTACAATCCTGCTTTTGGCTAGTGGGCCACAACCATGGGCCCAGGCCGCTGCTGAGTTCCTTCGACTCTCTGGCTACCGCCATCGTCGCTCCCATGTCCATCTTCTTGAGAGGCCTCACTCTCGTGTCCACGTAACTTGTCAAGTGTGCGCGAATGCTGATAGCGCATCACAAACCGCCTAAAGAACCTATGATAATCAGATTAGAAGCCGAACACACCGACCAACGAGGCGTTCTTACTTGTATGTCTCAAAGGACAGGTAAAGTGGAGTGATCACCACAACAGCAAGGACCGCGAGCGCCGATACGCCCAACAAGACAGGCAGAATCGTTACAGCGGTGACCGCTTTGTCACGGAGCAGCGCCGCCAGACGGTCCCAATGCTGGATATGTGGCAACATCGCATCACCAATCGACATCAGGCCCTCTTCCGAGAGCTCCTCGTCGACCGCCTTGACCATCTTGTCAAGCATTTCGACCACGTCGGCTAATATGATTCTTAGCACTTTCCCGTCACAGAAATGCAAGCTCACGAACCTCGGTTTGGAGTCTTGACTTGCCATGGTGAAGTATCCGAGTCATCAACGAGGGTGCCAGACAGATGCAGATGCTTCAGACTTGCGTATTGCAACGTGGAACGCGTATACTCGCGTAGCATCTCTGAAAAGGTCACTGCCGTTAGTTCTTATTATTCCAAACATCGAATACTCACTGTTCTGGGCCAAGATACGCAATGCGCATGCAGGTCCAAATATAGGCGAGGGGGGCTTGGAAGAAGACTCTGCTTCCGTCCTTGTTACTTGCAAAGTTTGCGTTTCTGTTACTTGCTCGGCCTCATCTGAACCGGGGGAAACATCCGGTTCAGCTGAGCTGGCTGAAGGTATTAACAGATAACCGCTAGGCAAGAGCATCTCAACTATCTCAGGTAGGCGATCTTGAATAGCACGCGAACCATGGTCTGCAAGCAGGAATATCGTTAGAAATCCATGAAGGAAGGTCATTCATACCAGTCTGAGCTAATGCAGAAAGAATCGTTACTCCCGCTTTCTGAACCTTCCACTCAGGATCCCGTAGATGACCCAAACTCTTGTCGACAAGTTCTCGAGTCCATGGTCCATCTTGGTCTGAAA
>JBBPUC010000166.1:0-39263 GCA_038094375.1 Tubosaeta aff. heterosetosa | reverse complement strand
CCGGACTATAGTCCGATACCTTACCGAGCTTCACTCTCTCAAGTCAAGTGAGTCTCACACTTGACAATCCCTTCGCTATCACTGCGCACCCAGCGGGACATAGCCATTAGCATAACCTATCCCGTTATCCACCACACGGGCACTCGGTGAGTCCAGCACGAGGTTGACAATCGAGCTTTTCCCAACTCCAATTCCACCTGTAAAGACAATGTTTCGAGGAAGTTTTGGAGAAATGTTCCCGACAACGACACAGCGAACTCGTTCTTGACACAACCTGTGTCGACCAGGTGACACAGGAGAGCAATCGTCGCGTAGAGTCGTAATGCAAGCATGAGCAGAGAACAACATTCCATAGTTGGAAAGCACTGTAGAGTTGTCCGTCCACCAACTGTCCATGGAGGGGAGGACGTTTGGTGCAGCAGACCTATTCTCGAGGTTTGTGATGACGGCGACAAGTGGGACCCACGAGGCAATTTCATTGCGAATATCCACAATGATATTGTATGTCAACCACATCCCCTTGTTGGATATTTAGGATATATATGGTAACCCTGCTTACCTAATCTTTGGTACATTGCACCATAGTTCCTTTAGTTACCTTTCTTTAGTGACTACTGAGTATTCTACAGGTATAGTACCATAGCTAATATATAAAGTGACTACTGAGTATTCTACACCCCTTGGTGACACTCGTTCCACACATACAGAGTATCAGGAGATGGACACCGTCGCCTTCGTGCAGTTCTGTGAGGAGTGATCGGATTGTATCCTGTGCTTCCTTTGGAGGTATGATCCCATACGAGCCTTCATTTAGGCCGGGTGTGTCCCAAAGACGAAACGTCCAACCAGCATCACTCCAATCAAAAGATTCCGCCCTGGTGGTTACACCACGAACACCATTTCCTGTGGCAGCACAAACTATGCCGGTGATGAGGTTGATTAAGGAACTTTTCCCAACCCCTGATTCTCCTACAACGATAATGTTACGGATTGAGCTTCAAAACCTCTTAGCTTTGAATTTATATATCTTATGAGACCTACTACTCAGAAGGACTTCGGTTGCCCATTACTATCCAACGCGTTGACACGATCTACTGAAGGGCTATCTTGAAAGTATAGCTGAGTGACATTAGGGGAGCATATATCAGAGAACACTCACCTTCTAGTGCCACGTAGTGGGGACTGGCAGATAGTGGAATAATTATTCGCATTCCATGCCCTTGACCTCGTTGCTTGCACAAGTTTGACTGTGTTCTCTAAGTTGCCCCAGATCGATAACTTGTATAAGCTAAACGCATGTATTCGATTTCGATATCGGCTACAGTCTAAGAGATCAGTCCAAGGACAATTTTTCTGGTGTCAACTGCCGAAAAGACTCGAATTGAGGGGCGAATCAATCCGGAGAGAGACAATAAAACTGGATCCCCGCTCCCAATGTGTTTTCACCCCCACCTAACAAGTCTCTTGGGGCTCCTAGCAAGGACCACTTGGGATCTCGTAAGTGGAATTATCAATGGTGTCTCCTCTAAAACCACTCGTCCATGCCTCAAGCTCTCTCATGCCAGCTCAACGGCAGAGTTGCCCCGCCTGCTTTTGAACGTCCTGAACCTTGAGCGCAGCCACCTGCAACTCGCCTGAGGTCTGCTCTCCCGTCACCGTGGTTCATGCGATGGACTGGCTTTTGATCATTGTCGTCGCCGGAGTGCTTGATTGTGGACTACTTGGGGTGAATATGAGATTGTTGGAGTGTTTGTCGGAGCCAATCGGCCCATGGTAATTCGCGCGGACTCTAAGCTACGAGTGGTTATCTTAATATGCACTTGGCGTCGTGAACGGTGAGAGTAGCAGGTAGCTTTGCAAACATTGACTGGGAGGGACAATGGGCGACTGTGTTAGGACGTGTTGCGTCGGCGACCTTTCTGAGGTCCTGAACGATTCGGAAATCAGAGCGCGTGAATGCATCAGGTCGAGTACAATTCATTGCTAGACCAGCTATTATGAGAATTACATCACGCCCCAACAAGCACTACGACATCATTCTAGCCCTGTCACCTACTTTAGTAGACGAGGTGCATGAATTTGACTAGAATGATCCCGGCCCATAGGCATCACTCATGATTATTGTCAGTTGCATTAGCGATGTACATGGATGATTTTGCCACCTAGAGTGGCTACCAAGTAGCAGCTTTCGATGGCTTTTCCACGGACGATCCCTGCAATGGCAAAAAAGCATTGTGTATTACCGCAACAACATTTCAATCGACTCACTACTAACGATCCTCAGTGACATTAAATGGATGACTTTTTCACATACCAGGAGAGGTAACTTCAGGTAAAGAGGCAGCCCTAGTAGGAGCAGTGTGAACCTGAGAAGACGTGTCACCTAGGTGATCAAAACGACCGGCAACGGCTTCGTCAATTTGAGGATCGTTCCGAAAATCCTCTTCTGGTTCTCCCATCCCGAGAGGGATATGCTGCAAATGGGGAATAGAACAATCAATATCACCAAAACAACTTCGAATGATCTCACTACCAATGGTCGTCAGTTGCATTGACAGATCCATTGGTAATATTCCCTACGCACCCGGTCTCCTGTTAGGGTTGGGAGGACGAACAACAGATTTGGAAGAAGCTTGGTCGGGCATGGCTAGTTACAGACTGATAGCAGTGTGAAGTGATCTGGCTTGTCAAAAATACATATGAACTCACCGTCAACAATCGTCAGCTGCATTAGAAAAATCTATTCACTATTTTGTCACTCACCGGTGCCTGAATAAGGCTGCGCATCGTGCGTATTTGGAGCAGTGGTACTATGTACTATGAGTACTATGATCAAATAGGATCAGGTAAACCGTGACTCACCCGCAACCTCCCATACAAGCCTTGAAGGCACCTGAAATCATCTTCCCAAGGCCCCGAGGGTTGTGTGCCTCACTCATTGCGTGAGCCGGGAATCTGTCCATAAGGTAAATTTTACTATCACGCTAGATGAGACCCACTGCATTCCATCTGCACCATTCTGCAATGGTTCTATCGTATGCGGTTGCCTAGTATGTGCGGTTAGCACTCATCAAAAACTGGTATTTGACGTATACCAAGGTTTCGCGAGGAGGATAATATGCGATGCCTCAATCTGAGGAGCGTCACGTTGAATGGCACTCATACTCAGCCATGCAGGTGTGGGTGTAGATATAACGGAAGAGAAAACAGCCAAGATCAAAGCTACGGATAAATAAGAAAAACGCATTGTAAAGGGTGATTATAGTTAAAGATGAATGACAGGATTGTCAGGCCGTCAACGGCAAGCTGATAAGTTGGAAAAAGGAACAGGGCTAATGAAAAGTTAACTGTGAGCACGTTGATACCAAATAGGTGCGCGTGCTTACCAGCCAGTACCCGTGAGCCACTCGAAGAGAAGGAATAGAGCTGAATAAACGAAAGGGAGCCTTCATATATCCCAGAATGAAGGCGACTCGTCATCTACTCGGCATGATGTTGAAACAATGTTTCATTCAGCTCTGTTACCATCTAAAATAATTTTTGATCGCCCGGAAACCACAATCGGGTTGTCATGTTATAGCCATGTGGGTGCAAAAAACAGCGTAGTACGCAAACCAGACGGCATTGAGCAACCAGCAATTAGTCAACGATCATAAGTGGCATGCGATCGTAAATCATCGTCGAGATTTGTTAAGACTGGGGCGATATTTTCTGTGGAACCTACAAGTAGTAAAGGAAACTTTCCATAGGCCCATAAGCAGACTCACAAGATGGTAGAATCAGCTCTCAACAGAAACCATCCAAGATAAAACATTGCCGATTCACCAAGTTCCAGAGTTGACGTTGAGCATAGTCTCGTCGCTCGCGACATGGGAGACGAGTGCATAAGTCTCAAAGATTACGGATGGGGCATCTTTGTGGGAAGCGCAATAATTGTGTTCGCTCACGCACGAGGACGTTTAGCCTATAAAAAGTGGTCAGAGAAATGCCAGCAGACACAACATACAAACTGCCAGTGGACGAAGTTGGTCCACTCTGCTTCATCTCCTTAGTAGGTGCGGTCAAACTTCCGAAGACTTGAACTTTGAAGAACACACCCCTGGTGGGCCATCACAAACTGGATCTATGACGCCTGGGTTGTCGTTCTCGACGGCCAAGCGTATGAGTGAGTCGATGCGGAGTCGGAGTTGAGTTGTACATGATGCACCATCATGGCGCATTGAACCCGCCAATACCAGTTTTGAAGACGCAGAAGAACGGATGGCTAGTCCGTCGACACAAGTGAGACGTGCAGGGTCGTTTACTTGTGTGTCTCGCTCTTTTTCATTGTATTTTCTGCTACTATGTACAACTTGATCAACGTGTACCAGCTAGTTGCATCTTTAAGCTTCACCCGGACTGTGGCATTGTCCATGCGCTAACCTGGAGGTCCTGGGTCATGCCAGAAAGGCCGATGTTCCTTGCATGCACGTCTAATAGTCTACTGAAAGTCGTAATGCAGTATGTCTTCTTTTCTCATTCATACCTACGCTCATGGTGCCTCCTCAGCTTCATGACAATTTTTGTTACCAAAGTGCACTCCGTGTTTTGGGTCTGACACCAACCTGCGATGCTGGAAGTCTGTTCTGATGTGTCTTCCCCGTGGTCGGCGTTCAGGGTCACTCGCCGCCTCGTATTCGTGGGCTTGACATTCTAGTCTGACGTCCTACAAAAGAACAGGCTTGTATGCGCAGACGTGAGAAGATGAACATGCACCCACAGCTTCATCGTCAAGTGTGTACCCATACCCTCTGAGGGTACGGTGTTGCCTCACTAGCTCACGGATATACTTGTGCGCTACCCCCAGCTGGGGCGAGTAGCAAAGGTGTATTGCACAACTTTATCTCATAATCGTTCTCAGTTGCGGACCATGGTTAAGTTTTTCAAGAAACTTGAGCTAGAGAATAAACTTACCAAGGCGAATCTATCCTGGCCTCAGCGCCATCTTGTACTAGGCCGAGCAGCGTGACGTACTAGTACTAAAGGTCTGCGTTCGGATACACAAATTGGTCTATGCATGGTGGTCTGATCCTAGACATGTCGGCGTTTTGTGCATCTTGAACATCGTGCCTAGTCGCGTTCCCGGATGCTCTAGAAACGACTGTGCGAAAGGTGTGCGTTTGCAATTCGTCCAGTGCGAGACTCAGTTCGACCTACCAGCGCGGTCTGCTGTCGCGTGTTCTTTGGAGCTAGCTGATTCAAGAACGGTAGAGAATAGATGGTTGAATGCCACGGCACATAAAGTCCTGAGGATATAGAGAGTTCTCTTCTGGGTTGCTTGTGCGCACTTTTTTCTTCCCCTCTGTTCGCTAGCCCACACATTTTCCTCCACACAAGATGCGCGTCAATCTTGTCTCGAACCCAAGCTGCAGTCAGATGGTGGCAGGTGGGCTGAAGGTGACAATATCCATACCCCAACGTATCGTAACAATGATCAAAGGGGCCCAAGGCAATTCCCGAAATATGCTCGTACCATACATCTACAGGACTCAGAGATCGACCAGCCACGATCAAGTGCGAAGTCTTGAGGGATGTGTGGAATTCTTAACCACAAAGTATGTGGGGTTTGCCTCGAAATAAATTTTTTTGACAATCTAGCCTCTAGCATGCTCGAGTTGTCCATGACTTGGAATCCAGAGCGCGTGCACCGTCGACCTGTACTGCCGTCACACACATACTGAACCGAGCATCGGCTATCAAAATGTCCGTCGTTGATAGTGTGCGCTAGGCTGCCCATTCTTGTAGAAATTTTGGTAACAGCTATCAACTACCATCCCTGATCCGATCTCACCCTACATTCAATCATGCTCACTTGATCTCGCAGCTCCTTCCGGGTGGAGAGTACGTCGAGGAGCGACTTTTTAGACATGCGATTTGGTCGCATTCTGCTATTGTCGGGGTCAAATACGATCCGGTAAAGCACCAACGCCTCCAGCGCCGGTACAAATGCATGGCCAATAGCCGAACCCTGAACTTGTCCGCTTGAATCCTTGAGAGAGAACAGAGACAGGTCTGGCATGGGGCCATTGCTCAGCTTTAGGTACCGCAATCCACCCAAACACCCCAACAACTCGCACCAAACGGCCGTCGAGAGCCAGGAGGGATTCGTGACGCAGAGGTTGCATATGTTTGCAAAGGGAAAAACGTGATGCAGGTCGTTCAGGATGGCGTCTTTAACAGATCCCCCCAATTCCATCTCGATATTCCCTCCGAGGACGAGCTTGAATGGGACAATTCTACCCGGTTTTTCCATTGAAGTAAAAGGTTCGCGATCATGCTCAGAGGAGCTGAATGCCCATCTGGCAAAGAACCAGGGAATGATGGTCAACGAATGAAACACTGGGCAAGCCAACGTCGGTTGTTCGGACATCATGCTGGATCGTCGTGCAAGATACGAGAAAACTGGGGCATACTTGTTGGCAGGGGAGCCCCATTCAGGAAGAAATTCTAGGTTGAGTTGTGTTTTCAATGGCATGTTGATACAAGAGAGCAACGTAACAGCTGTTGACGCAGACCCCATAAACGCTAGGAGCGCAAGACGAGGTAAATCAATTAGGGGGCAAGTGTCGCCATCGCTAAAGAGGAAACTGCGAGCATTGTGGAGAACATGTTCAAGACGCAAGATGACGAGGTTTTGAATGCCACTCAGGATGGCCAGAAACTTGGTCATATTATTCACCGAAGAAGGTAAATGAACATAGCACAGAGATAGCGTTTCCAGTCCAGTCAAGCGGAACGAATGCCATGGGATTGAAGAGCATTCGACTAGCTTCAATTCACGGAGAGTGGGCTTGTTCTCACCAGTATCCATGGGCCCCCCAGGAATATCATTCCAATCGCCTTCAATTTCCAACTTTTCGAGATGGGGAGCGCAGGAGAAAAGCTCGAATGGAAGGCTACCCGAACCGTACAAACGGAACTCTTGAATACGTTCTAGTCTTTTCAACAACCCACGCAGGAGATGTGACCAGGGCAGTTGTGACGGATACCAAGAGGATACCTTCAACAATGCTCCCTCAGACCTAAGAAACAACTCCTGTGTCCAGCGTCGTGATATGGTGAAGTGATAGCTCCAAAGAGCCGGGCAATTGAGAGCAATATTGCGCCAATAATTGCAAACATATGAGACGTTGACCCAGGCGGGAATTTCTTTGAAGCATGAATCAGGGTCGCTCTCGTGATACTCGCGCGCGCCGAGAACGTATATCATTGCGAGTGTTTCAGGCGGAAGGCGGGAAACGGGTAGAAATGAATTCCTTTTAGCACAAATGTCGGGTAGGGCCACCGGATCCCGATGTATTTCAGCTTCTACGCCAGCGATCTCTTGTTCTGTAGAGGCAACATCACTGAACTGTGCGTTGCCTGAGGGCATTTCAGATGGCTGGGTGGTCAGAAACAAGCGCTTTATTAAACGAGCAAAATTAGCATTTGCAACGTAACGACTCACATGAATGTTTCCTTCGACGGGAAGATGAGGGGAGGTAGTCACGGTTTATTCTAGCGGCCCCTCTCCTACGCTCTGGCTTGATTAGTTCAGACTGTGTTCTTAAATAGTCCGGCATGAATGCCAAACACGGCTTGAACACTCGAGTCGTCAACGCACAGGTCTTCACTCTTACCACCATCGGCCGCGTCTGCTGTGCATGAAACGACTTTAATCTCGATGGACGACACGACGATTTCCCTGCACGTGAAGCATCAACGACGCATTCTGGAGAACGCCGAATCGTCGCGTCCATCTGGAGTGCCACAACGCCCACGTGTCAAACCGGTCGGGCTGTCACCTCGCCAAAGCGATAAATCATCCCATAGAGTGCGTCAAAAGTGAAAAGAACCACTGATATGACCTTTTGCGGCTGACGGGGGCTTTCTCTACTTGCTCTCCAAGCGTCAGGACGACACCCCGGGCGGCTATTCAACTGGCTCGGGTTCGTTTGTCGTGTCACATCGTCGAGAGCGCGACTTGTACAGATTCTCTCAATCTGTCTATCGCTGTTGGAACAATGACTCACCCGTCAGGTGTGCAGAAGCATTGCGAGCTGCTCCTGTGCCAACGATGCCTTTGTAGACTACACCCAACTATGCAAACACGTTCATATCTTGATCGACTGTACTCAAAAAAGATCGAAACCTATCTAGATAAAGATATCAGCAAGGAAGCTGGCTCTCCCACCCTTCTTGTTTGGAAGTTCCTGTAGCATGTGCAGTGCAGAACAAAAATGTAGGGGGTCTCCCAGGGGCCAGTTTATGACCATGTGCTAGCCAAGTACACGGACGCGTGACCATGAGAGGTTCATTGCTCATCCACGTGAGAAATGTCTTCGGGGACAGCCACAAACGCGTGGATCGCCGTGAGGATCCGGGAAGTCCGTTTCTTCCGTCCCATTCTTCTTTGACCGCATCAATTCGTGTCTAACAGTATTACCAGACTCATACCATAAAACCCGTCTAGCCAATGCGATACATCACTCCTCATGCTCGTCCTCCCACTTCCGTCTTCCATGCCCACCCACGCTCACGCTCAGCCACGCCTCTAACCGCCTCCCCAACTCCCCGCCTCGGCCCCCACATATGTCCCCTGTCGTCGTCAACGTCTGCTCCAGCTCCCGCGCTCGCTTCAACGGCAGCTGTCCCGCCCGCTTTTGGGCCACGAGCGCTGCGACCCGCAATGCCCCCGACGTGGGTTCTGACGCGTCCCCACCGTGGTCCTCGTAGGGGGGCGCACTCGGTGCCTCGGATCCCTCGACGGTAGACTCGACGTCCTTGAACCACTCTTCTTCACTTTCCTCGGGGCCCAGTATGCTCTCCACCAAGCCCTCCTCCCAGCCGTCCCATTCGACACACCGGTGCGCGAGTCTCAGCCTTTCCCCTGCGGCCTCGTAATACAACCACTCCTTGGCCGTCGCGGCCAACCCATTCGCGCTCGTCTTGGACAACGCAATCGAAGCGACCACGTCCCGGAACAGCTTGGACGTAAACGGACTCGTCTGCACAAACGCAGGGAGATGCGCACACGCCCACAACGGTCTTGTCGTCGTCGACTCCCAATCAATCACACACGTCTGTCGATTCATTAGCCATGCTCGCAAAACGACGCTAGGACGCACGATGCGCGTATGATCCTCTTCGTCCACAAACACGTTTTCCAAATTGAGATCATGGCAATCGAGCCCAAACGCCTCCGGTACCACACTCTCGACATGGGTCCCCAACCGATCCATGACGCGCATCCACCTCGTCATCTCCTTCCGCACCGCCTGCTCCCGCTGCACGATATGGGCCACCAAGAACGTGCTGCGCTGCATCCGCCGATAATCGCTATACATGCAATCCCCCGGACCCTCCCACTCCTCCTCGCTCTCCTGCGCGTCCCACTCGTCCGAATCGTCGCTCTCGTCGTCGGGCACCGCATCGAGATGGTGGTGCCGCGAAGACCGGATCTCGTCCGGATCGAGGTGCAGCCGGTGCGGCGCCGCCTTGCCCTCGCTCTCCCGCTTCACCCCCGCGATCTCACGGCGCACGCACGCGTCGAGGTAGGCGTGTGTGCTCGACCACGGACCGCGGTTCATCTCGAGGTCACCCCGGCCGGATCCAAAAAAGGGCCAGGACACGATCGGTCCAACCTGGACGCCACCCAGGGTCCCCGCAGGGTGCACCACCGACTTGGCCCCGCCGGCATAGCCCGGGCGTGTGGGGAAATGCAACGAGCCAATGTGTGCAAACCGTTGGGCAAATAGGGGTATGATGACCGAGGCCACGTTTTTGAACAGGGTCTTGAGCGCCGCGTTCGACATGGAATGGTACACCCGGCTGAGCGGGACGCCAGGTGCCTGCACGGGGGTGAGCACGGATCGCGGGAGGGCACCGGACGGACCTTGGACATGAGAATGTACTCGCCGCCGAGGCGATTGCACGGGTTCGCATCGTAAAAATAGACGTTGGGGACGGGCACGGTGGTGTTGTCGCGCAGAAACAGCATCGTTGCGACTTCGGACTGGGTCTTGAGGCGTGGCATGAAGCGGCGGGCGACGCGGGCGACGAGCTCGCGGGTGTCGACGAGGGTGACGAGGTATGCCTGACAAGGGTCAGCGGGGCAGGGTCGGACGGCCAGACGGACCGACTTTGTGGAATGTGCCTGTGCGTGGTCAGATGGAGGATGTGGGGACGAGAGCAGACCTGCCTGCGCTGAGAAATGTGATTCGGCCGACGTCCGTGCGGGTCTTTTCGCGCACGATGTCTTTGAGGACGCGGCGGTCGACGTAAAAGGGCTGGGCGTCGCTGTGCGGGCCGTCTGCTGCGGCCTCGCGGGCGCGGTCGTCGCGCTCTGCGGCGGTGTCCCATGGGACGGTGTCGGCGTTGGGTGGTGGGAGAGGAACTGCGCCGTGTTGCATGACAAGAGGCTGTTTGTCGCTGTTTCGACCGGGCATGATTTGAAGAGGAGACTCGGACACAGCGAGGGTTATATCAGTTCTGGGGCAACTAATCTATAAGCAGGATCCCACTGACTCATGGATGATAACTCAATCGGAAATTCATAAAGATACCAATACACACATTCAGCACGGCGACCGCCCATACGTCGGTTCAACACACACCACCTCGTCCACCCGCTTCTTCAGCCACTCGAGCACGTCCTGACCCACCGACACACAGTCTGACAGCTCCACGTACCGCAGCTTGCACGGCGTCACCCCCTGCACCATCGCCGCACCCCCCGTCTCGGGGTTCCGCACCTCGATCAGCTGCACGAGCTTCGCGATCCCGTCCGGGTGCGTGTGGCAGCTCTTCATCGTCACCCGTCGCAGGTTCGGACACACCCACTGCGTCTGCTCCTCCTCGGGCGTACCCAGCGCCGTTAAAAATGGCTCCAGAGGTGTCCCTCCCACAGTCAGCGATTCCACGTGCGGCATCTCTCCCAGGAAATTCCATGCAATCACGATCCCACCCGGCCCATAATAGAGTGTAGAGCTGTTCGTGTTCCCATACGATACCGTGAGCTGAGTCAGAGGCGGGTTGTTACTCCGCTGCATCAGATTCGTAATCACGTCCTCGATCGGCTCCCGCGCCTCAATGTCCAGGCTGAGCACGTCCAACACAGGCAGCACCAACGCGTCCGTCAGCGTCGCCATGTGGTAGTGCCCACCCAACGTCAGCTCGCGCAGCTTGACCAGCGTCGTCGCATGCAACGGCAGTATCGCGGGCACCACCACCGCAAAGTGCAGCGTCAGCGACTCGAGATTCGGATTGCTCGAAATGATGGACAGAATGCGGTCCAGAGGCAGGTGGTTCGACGGCAACGACCGCAAATTCAGCGTTTTCAGATCCGTCTTGAAGATCGGCGACGACCACTTGAACGGCACGTGGTGCAGCATCAGCGATTCTAGCTGCGTTAGCACCGTTGTCGTCGGCGGCGTACATGGCAGCCACGCCCACTCGTTTGCATAAATCGTTTCGGCGCACGAGATCTCAAACTCGCGCAACAGTGGCGCATCCCCTTGTTACCGCGTCAGCCAGGTTCCGTGATTGGCACGACACCCACCATTGATCGACTTGAGGGCAGAAAGGGACGGAAACTGCTTATCGAACCGAAATACGAAGCGCTGCCACCGATGCATCTGTTCTATCAGGTAAAATATCACGATATGCCCCCAGTGCGTGTTCCGTTGTGCCTGTGGACTGCTTCGTGAGGGTGGGGGTGGTGGAGAAGCACCCCAGGTGTCATGGTGTGACGGCGACTGGGGTACGATGATCGGTGTCTGTGCAGGGGGTAGGACGATAGCCCCAGGCGGTGGATGGGGCAGGACATAATGGGCAGGAGGACTTGGCGGGGGTGGGATCCAGGGTGTAGGGGATGACGCACGCACACGACTCGAGGGTTCCCCAGAACCCCCGTTGACCCGCAGATAGATCTCAATGTCGAGCGGAACCTTGTCCCCAGACCGTTCTAGCCACAGTCGTACCGTGTCTGGAGAGGTGCTCTGGGTCGTCACGAGGCGTATCTAGGGAGATCATGAGACACGACGTCGAAGACATGCGGCGAAAAAGAGGGGTTGTAGGGGTATTGACCAGTACACGTTGTCATCGATAACATATCCGGGCGCCAATTGCCAAACCGATGCGCAAAAGCAGGGCGACCGCTCACCTTGGACCACAGTTTTGGGATGGCGAGGGCCTGCCTGCGCCAGAGCACGCAGACGGCGGCGAGTATCCACGCGCAGCAGGGGTGGTCCTCAAAGTAGTAGAGAAAGATGTGTCGGAGGAGCTCGTGTGGGAGACGTCGGATGGGGGAAATGTAGGCGAGGGCGTGCTTGACGGTGTCCTCGAGGGCGTGCTGCTCGCCCTGCATCTCCCGGATCGCCCGCTTCCTGTCTGCGACGATCTGCGAGAGGGCGTCTTCGGCGCTGGCGATGCGCTCCTTGAGCTGGGTGAGCTCGCGCTGGTGGTGCTCGAGGGCCCTTCGTGCGGCGGCGACGCTGCTGTCTGTCGGTGGCTCGGAGTAGACCATCCTCGAGGGGGACGACGATAGACGGTGATGACAAGCTTACAGTAATATTTATGCAACGTTGTTCCTGCACACAGCAAATTCACACAGCTCTGTTACAAGTACAGCTTTACTTTTTACCCGCCTCGATGGCATCTCCGTTCTTGCACGCAATGATTTTAATGCGCGGCGCAGAGACCATCTCGTTCGACTCCATCTTGAACGACGGGTTCTTGACGATGAACGTCCACACGTCGTCGCACAGCCGGTACGTGTGCAGGTGGCCCTGGCCCCCCCAATCAGCACACACCCCCACGACCCGAGAGCGCCCACCTTGAGCGTCGTCTTCGTCTTCACCTGCTTCACCATCGTGTCCGCGAGCGACTTGTCAAACTGCGTGGCGTCAGCGGCGCAACGACAACGAACAGTGGCCGCACCTGCTGGAGCACCTTCATCGCGAGCTGCGGCGTGATGGCGCCGCTCGTGATGAGCTCGTCCAGCGAGTCTGTCAGCGCCATGCCGATCCTGCGCAGCGTCAGTGGGCGTATGCTGTGGCAGAGCACCACCTACGAGGACCCTCTGTAGAATTCGTAGTATGCCGAGGCCATGACGGGACCGTTTAGAGTACAACGTGGGGTCTTGCAGGTGGTATGGAGGTCAGCCACAAGCCTTGGGTGCAGTTTGGTTGACTTGCACTGGGCCCACTTGCTGAATCGGTCGTAATCACCTTTTTGGTTCCCGTGGGAAGTCGCGCGTTCGATCCTCCGACCGGACACTTTGCCACTCTCAAGAGCCATGAATACTCTACTCGAGTGCCGATATCAAGTACAAAGCAAACTTTGTCAGAGAATATTAAACCACGCCGTCAACTGCGCCAGTGTAGAGTGTGTAATCAGGCAGCCCATACCATCTCTTCAACTGCTTGCAGTTGTCGCAAGGTGCCCAATAACAACCCTTATTCCAATAGTTCCTCCCAACGTACGAAGTCTTTGAAGCAGCCGCTCCGGTCGAGATGGCGATTCCGTAATTCTTGACCTTGAATTGCGGATCCCTATCACAAAACTCGTCAGAGGCATAAAAGTTTCAAGGGATCGACCGACTCTAAAATGCAAAGGAACGGATACGTCTCACCGCAGTTTCCAAAGTGTGTCCCTTTTTGTCCATCCTTGTGAAGCTCCCGCATAGGAGACTTGTCCCACTTGTCGTATGGCTTTTTAAAAACGCCCTCGAGATAACGGTAACGCTTCTGCTGCGCCTTGCTCAGCCAACCGCCTGGGTTCGAGACGCCTCCAATGCTAGCTCCGAGGAAGAAGTACCACGTTTTACCCCCATCCTTGCTTGCCCAAGTAATTTGTGCGACAACAGGTTTCCATATATCAAACTGGCACAAGGCATGGATCCATCTCGCATAGATGACGACAAGGGGGAGATAAAACTTTGTAGAATAGGTTTCATCCGGGGACCCCGCAGCGGGCGCCGGGCCCATAAGAGAGAGGAAGACCCCGAGGAGGTCAAAGATCAGGAAGAACTCCTGTGATATGTTGCTACCGGGCCACTTGATCGTGATGGGTGCGATCTTAGTGTTGTCCTTGGGATCGCGTAGTATCTGCGGATATTTGGCTCGTAAGCCATTCCACTTCTTGTAATCCGTATTCTTATATTTCTCCGCGTCATTCATCACTTGAACGCTAGTAATAATAAGTGTGAGCGTTGTGTTCCTAACACGATGACTGTCGCACTTGGGTTTCAGCTTTTCGATTCCCACGTAAAGGTCGTTGAAATATTTCTTGTTGGTTTCTGGTGCCCCGTAGTCAGATGGCTTCGCGGCGACTTTCTTAAGAAATTCGATGATCTGCAGACATAATCAGAACCGGACGTCGCACAGTAAACAAGTAAATTGCGAGATACTGTATCGGCGTCCCAATCGAACATCTCCTCGAAGCCGTGTTTTCCCCCAAACGGGCGTATAGGACTGAAATCGGGCATATTCTGAGCAAGGAGATTGAGGGAATAGTGAAGGTAAGTCCGTCTGGAAAGTCGACGAAGTGAGGGTGGGTTGGGATAGGCCTTTATAGCGTGAGTTTACGAGTCCCTGATGGAATCAGATGTCCATGCTTACGGCGACGGATTGCGTCGAACCGAATAAATTTGAAAGCCTCTGTGTCAACATCATTCTAAGCGTGACATGATGCTTGCGCTCAAGTCGACCGAGATTCGAAGAATGTTCCCACCTGATGCGCGCTCGATGCCTTTGCTGCCAATTAACGACACAATTATATTTGATTGAATTAATTCTTGCCGCATGTCTTGCGTGATATTGATGGAGATTCGGGACGGAGATCGGAAGGTGGCACAAGTCAGTGACAGGTGGAATGCGGAGAATAAACTTTTCGTGGGATCTGGAGCTGTGAATCTGCGCCAAGGGATAGGCAACACATCTTTATACCAAGAGGGCGACATTTTGCATCCCAATTTCCACTCATACTCTGTTCTAGCATGTCCTCAGTTCAACCGTGCGTCCATCACGTCTGTCTCGATCCGATATTGACCTGTGCTGACAGTATATCCACTGTGCGAGCCCCTGAGGGTTGGACTGACACAATATTCGATCCATCCAACTGGGCTGGCAAAACCGGTGACCTCAAGTGGGCCTTGGCGATACAGTACGGTCTCGAGGATGCTAAACCTATCTGGGCTCGCAACGTCGATGCCCTCACCATCTTCGAAGCTGAACCGACCAAGGAAATAGGAAGGTTCTATTATCTTTGGAACGCTTTGGAATTCACTGTGTATCGTTTTGGTTTGAAAAACCTGGAGGAGCTGGAGAGAACCATTACCAAGTTTGGAGGAGGGGAGGGAAACCTGGGGGAATTAGTGCTTGACGAAGTCAAGGAGCTATAATATGTGCGCGCTGCGATCATACTTGACCATACAGTCACGTAGTGCGTTTGGGGAAAGGTGGTTACGACGTAGTCTCAAATCAGTAGAACCTTAAATCTCACGAATTCGGCATAGTATCAGTGAGGGCGAGTATCGCAAGTGTTTGGGGCAGCGTCTCCCAGATCGCCCGCTACTCATCAGCAACGATCTGCGTGAGCGCATCTTCTATTTGCCCCGGAAGGAATCAGATGGTCGATGCACAGGGGGCCACATTATAGATACTTCTTCCCCGTGTAGATGGTGCCCCCGTTTCGGACGCAATGATCTTGATGCGCAGCGCAGAGGTCATCTTGTTGGGATCTCTAGCGATAGGTTCTTGACAATAGACGTCATACGTCATACAGCCCGTCCTTCCGAATCGTGACCGAAAGCTCGTCCGAGCTTTCCAGCCCTAGACCGACCAGTTCAGTTGGCGTACGTTGAGGCAGGTCACGACTTACGAGGATCCTCTGTAGAATTCGTACTTGGATGCGACACGTGATGGTCACCGCACAGCTTCTGCTCGTGGAGTTCTCCCTCTCTTCAACTCAAAGACAGGTGAGATGGCCGAGCGGTCTAAGGCGCCAGACTAAGGATCAGGTCATTGGATGACCACAGTTTATCTGGTCCGAAAGGGCGTGGGTTCGAATCCCACTCTCATCACATCTTTTTGTTTGTTTTTGACAAATACGAAAGCCAAGTTCCGCTCCGTCTAGGATCGTGCATAAGACTTACTGCCAAATATTGCTTGTCCATCATGTACATACCATACGATTCATCGTACGCTCCCTTCTCCATTCGCACGCGTCTCAGAGCTCGAGGACTCAAGGCTACCGTGACACAGACCAAGAGCCACATATGAATCGCGTACCATTCTATCAGTTCGCTTCTGAATTCAAGACCCAAGCTCCGCGGTTAGAATATCATGCATTGTGTTGCAGGAGGAAACGTAGCGAGTCCATTTTTCCCTTCACGATCCTCGTGACCGAATTTTTTCTTAAGTAGATCATCACGCACTTGTATTCGTCACATTCACCGTGCCTAGTGCCTAGAAAGCAGTATAGGGGTTCTGTGAGTGCCTCAGACTCATGAGAGATAAAAAAAGTATCACGAGGGCCTACGCAAGCTAGGCGTGGTTAGCATTAAGCAATATTTGGTTGTCGGTCAAGAAATTACGATGATTGGAAGGTCAAGCCGCGTAGAGAAAATGCGAAAATAGGCCCGCAAGCGTTCGGCAAATTACTAGTTTTGGTATCGAATGAACCTCGGCAGGTTTATCCCTGCTGATCGAGATGACAACCTACATTTAGTTATAGCACAGAATAGCGAGTTCTTATTCAAGAAAAATAGCTCAGGGAACATACCTGGACCCCTTGAGCCAGTTGAGTGCGAGCGAAACGATTTTTTGACCTACCTAGTCTTGACGTTTTATAATGTTCTCAACAACTGCTACCTTGCAGACGGTAAGTCGACGGATCGTGATTCATATCGACGCACATGCAAATATCCCAGATCAGTCACACAATTACGTGTTCGCACTTACTAGAACCATTCTAATCGCTGGATTGTTATTAATCGTACTAGCCAGAAACAATGAAGTGATGTCAACGAAGGATCGCGTCGGCGGTTTCCGAGTGCAGATACGAACAAAAAGATGTGATGAGAGTGGGATTCGAACCCACGCCCTTTCGGACCAGATAAACTGTGGTCATCCAATGACCTGATCCTTAGTCTGGCGCCTTAGACCGCTCGGCCATCTCACCAGCAAAATTTTATCCGCCAAAGAAGATGAAGGTGCGGGGAGGATGTTTGTCCATGAAGACAAAAATATGACGAGAGTGGGATTCGAACCCACGCCCTTTCGGACCAGATAAACTGTGACCATCCAATGGCCTGATCCTTAGTCTGGCGCCTTAGACCGCTCGGCCATCTCGCCTGCATGTTGATCGCCAACCACAGACGTCCTATAACCCGTCTTCAGAGAAATTGTGGAGCAGCCTTTCACACGTCCCTCGAACGTTCGGAAAAGGTGCGAACGCATGGCCACTCGCCAGGTCTACCTTGATATCTGTATCGGAAACGCCGAGCAGTATAAACGTGATCAAGACGCGTACGATCGTGTCCGATCACACCTCGGCAAGCATGCAGCCGGCTACGATCTCCCGTCCAACCCAGAGGCGCTAGCCGACTGGCAAAGAGAGATTGTGCAAGGCATCGATGCGGCGCAGGGGCACAAGATGCCCCTCCTGTTTGAGCCGCCGGCACCTCTGCTGGCAGGACGGCTCGTCTTTGCGCTGAGCGGGTCGCCCAAGCTGGCCAAGACAACGGCCAACTTTATCGCACTTTGTACTGGGGAAAAGGGAAAGTGTAAGAGCGCGGGGAACAAGACGCTCCATTATCTGGATTGCCCCATTCATCGCATCGTCAAGGGATTTATTGCTCAAGGCGGGGATATACTGCGTGGAGATGGAAGCGGCGGCGAGGTAGGACCGTCGGATCCTGCAATGTGGTCTTATCTCTGATCCGATCTTACATATACAGTCCATTTATGGAGCCGATTTCAAAGCTGAGGAAGAGGGCCTCAAGGCGATTCCCCGTAAAGGCTCTCTTGGGATGGCGAGTTCCAAGACTGGGTCGAGTGGCAGAAATACGTCGCAGTTTTTCATCGTACTCACGGACGATGAAGCTCAGCTGGGGAAGCTAAAAGGCCAGTATGTGATATTCGGCGGCCTGAAGGGCGGAGAAGAGGAATTGCGCGTGTTGGACCGCCTTAGTGAGCTCGGGGGAGATAACGAGCAGCCACTCATTCCCATCTGGATAGGAGGTTGTGGAGTATGTTAATTATATCAACAATGTGGGTCAACGGTGTGTTCCCAGTAGTGCCATGAGCCAGGCCTCCGTGGCCGCATTAGCACAAGGTTGTTACATCACGAGTACCTCCGAAACACAGCTCAGATCAATAAGCTCGCTGAAATAGCATAATTTTGAAATGGAAGCTCGAGCTTTGCGCCCGGATTTCACTGTCCCTGACGGTTGAGTAAAGGCGAGCAACAAGCTTTTTGTTTCAATACGCCATCCCTAGTTCGTCAGTCCAGAGCTCGAATACCCCCGGTTAAGCTAAAATGCATTAGCTGAGTATAGACTTTCAGTTCTGCCAGGATGAAGACCTTCGATTCAATAAGGCGATTGTCATGACACATCGCTTGACGCCCCTGAACGCCTCAATCTGATTGTGTGGACATGCTCCGCTCCACTGTGAGACCAACCAGCCCATTACCGGCTCGACCGAAACTTATGCAAGCGTAGAACACGTAAACGTACGGTTGACTCTTCCGCATTGATCGGACAGAATTTCAAAGCGTTCACAAACAATATTGCTTAAATGATCCCTTGAATCACCTTCCATCATAGAAACAAGCTGTGCAGCTCGTTCGGCGAATCCCGATTGGAAAATGAGTGAACGGCATTGCTACCACTCAACGAACAAGGGCAACGTTGTCAAAGTCCTCGATTACTGTTACGAGAGTGCAGCCGCGGGCCGCGGCCTCGTGGCATGGGGCCAATCGTGGGATGAACGAGGCAAGCAAGGAACAGTAGGCTGGATGAAACCCTGTTAAAGCTTATTCACTCGCGTAGATAGAAGGGAGGTAAGAATTGGGGACAAGCTCATTACACGCCATTGATAAGCTGCAGAGCTCCTGTGCCACTTGGCGCCCACATGCACGATGGGTAAAGCCTTGCCGACATATCGAATGTGCCGATCCGCCACGATTGACTATAGATAATTTGCTTACCGCAAGCCACACGCCTGGAAGTTCGACAGTAGCGTCCAATTAAAACAATGTATAGATTGCAAATTTTGGATTCCGAGATACCACTGGACAATCCAAACAAATGAACATGGAAACAGCTACATTCCAGCGGCGCTATCAAAGTATTCAAATATAATTTTATCGGATAAGAATCCAACGAAGACTCACGCAACTCTCCTCTTAGCTGGTATATGTACATGTTCATCCTCTGTCTGTCCAGAGATATCTGGAGGATATGATAGTTCGCTCTCTAGACCACCCATCCGCTCACAAATTTGTGACGCCGTAGTGTGAAACTCCTCGGGAACTCCGCTTGATCTCCCAGGCAGCAATAGATGCGGAAGTATTCGCGTGTGGAATAATTGATGAGTAACAGAACCACCCTACATGTCGTCAACGAACGTAGACGGCAGTGCAATTCAAACTGGGCACCCACAAATTGGTGATAAACGCCCCCAACCACAGCCTGAACGGCTTCACCCATCACCTTATAAAGGCCAACACTCTTTGCAACGCCAGGAGATGCCGCCAAGGCCTCTCCCAATTCGGAATCGGGCTTGTGGGTTTGAGCTGTCTGAAGAGTTTCTCTGGGAGCCGTCGGAACCCACAAAAGAACACGACCAAGGGTCCACCGAGGTGCAACGTGTTCTCCCAAGAAATACGTGTTAAGTGCGCGTGAAACCAAACGGTCATAATCGTGGTGCCCTCGGCCCCGTGTAACTTGGTGAACGAACAGCAGGAAATATGATTCCAAGACACGGCGGCCTGTCGGCGTTCGAGTCATAGAAGCAAAACGCCAAGAATTAGTAAGAGAAAGGCACCCACGTTGAGTGAACACCCACCGATGAATGCAAGGCGGCCATTGTGCCCATGAATAGCATCTTTGTGACTGCTGTGAGTGAGTATCCGCCTTGCTAACTCCGGTGGAAAGTCCAACGATCGAAAGACGGAATTAAGATGAGCGGAGAAACGCGTGTCATTGTCAATTGACATTCTTGGGGACGATAGACGATCTTCAGCATGTCGTGTCGAGAAATGGACCGGGAGTGGTGTCCGACACGGCACGAGGACCGAAGGTTTCAACGAACACCAAGACGGCCGAAGTGGACGATGAATGGCCCGAGGAAGACAAGACATGGCGAGCCACGAGGCAACAGTCTTTGAAAATGAAGCTCACGCGAGGGTATTTTTGCAGCCGAAAAAAAGTCATGCCAAGTCACGTGCACTCGTAGACCTTGAACCAGAACCCCTTCGTCGGGTTGGCAGACAAGCCTGTCCAGATTGCGTTGACAAGATGTTCAATTTAACGGGTAAGTAATAAGACACGCCTGCAGATTTGCTGGCTATTTTTTACTCTTTTTCTTTCCTTTTTTTGGCTGAGGATCATACAACTTGTCACAAGCATAGAATCTGAACCCGGCAGGTCGTTGGCATTTACTCCATTGTAGGACTGGAACCCCGCCGGTAGTGGCTTCTCTGCGGCGTTGACTCGAACGGTGCTCGATAGCGGTCTCCAATACTTGTCCGATCAGCGCGTGTCAACTGTTGAATTTCACGATGCTCTCACACATGCCGAATTGCCTCTCTTCGGTTTTCCGACGTCCCTTGGGTCGTCGACAGCCTCCTTGTTTACGGATTACCCCGATCTGGATCCTTCCTTTAACGGATCTTGATGTAGTCTAGAATGGAAAGAAGCCAGCGTTGATGGCCACTTCGAGGCCCAATCAGATCCTGAACTGCTGCTCTTGCGTAACCTCGCCCACAAGTGGCGTGTTATCTGGATGGATTGACATCCGATCAATAACATTATTGCAAGCACTCATCGACACGTGCTTCGCGGTTGCGGGACGCGTAAAATATTCACGTTTTCAGGGTTCTCGACTGCACGGCCACTAGAGCCCACATCCGAAATACACCCGTGCTCCGTCGTTCGCGGTGTTACATGTCTACAATGCTTGGCTTCGATCCGGGATATAAAGCCGTGAGGATCCATCGCTTTCTGCAATCAACCCCCCCTGCTCACTCTCTGCCTTGCATCACATCAAGTAACGTATCTCGTACACCACAATGAACTTCAACTCTGGGCCTATCGTTACGTTAACCCCAACCCCCACCAGCTTCCCCTTTGAAACCAAGAAACTATCTCTTTCACTCAAGGCCAGGACACAGTTTGAAGCACAGTCCGGCGAGGCACCTTCGATATATAATGCTATCTTCCCGAGTGGTTCTCTCTCTCTGAGTTCGCCACACGCCGAAATCTGGGTGCAGGGGAAACAGGTTTGATCAGCTTGTTTGGTTTCCATATAAACTCATAAACTCATGGGGGAAACCAGTTGCTCATCAGAGATCGTGGCTCGACACACGGCACCTACATCAACGGGATCCAAATGCAGCACCAAACTCTGTTGGATGATGGTGACATTGTGGTCCGTTCCCTATCCGACGTTTTTGTTCTCGGTTCTCATCTCTATTTTCAAGACGCTGGGAGCAGTCGTGCCTCGTTCTGCCGCGCCCACAGACACTTTGGATTCCCAACTCAAACCCATCGAGATAACCGTCTCCATTGCAGGCCTATAAAAGGGGACGATCAACAATGCCACAATATTTATGAGCTGCAATTTTCTGTCGTCTTTCCTCGTTCTCAGGTTGTTCCTTCAAAATCGCATCGTGCTTGTCGCGTTGCAGTCTGTTTCTGTAGTTCATTCCATCCTATTGTACCCCAACAGCATCGACTTGTAGGACCCTCTACCCCATGTATTTTTCCACTGTCATTTAGAATGGGACATCTTGTCATGCTATTTGCGGGCCGACGAAGCGCCCATCCCTGATGGTATCCAAGGTCAAGAAGAATCAGAGCTTCCTAAGTAGTTTTGCGTCACATGCAATCGTCAAGAGATCTCCACTTCGGCAAATTCCATATGACCTTCGTCGTGCCTGAAACTTATCAGGCGAATCTTTTCTCAAGTGTTCTTAGTACGGATATAGTGCGCACATAGCATCCTCGAACAAAAAAATGGCTCGTTGACTACCTGTTACCCTTGACGGTACCTGGGCTAGACAACATTCGGCCCTCGAGTGGCGTGTTTCAAGTGCACACACAACGCACTATCCATTATCGCATCCATTTGGCGGTGTAGGCGTGGGCGCGCAGGCATGGAAGAATCACTGCGGAAGGATGAGAACGATCATAAGCGCATCCACGATGTCGTCACTCAGAAATAGCCCCTGCACCCACCGTGGAGCGGACTGACCAAGTCGCCGACCGAGACATGAAACGTCTTTATCTTTGGCGAAGGAGCCCTCGAAGGTCCTGTCGGCGCTAGAACAAAGCCGTGAAGGTGGATCAATTTCATCACCGAGACGTGTCTACATCGTCATTGTGCCCGCCCACGGTCTCCGCGCTGTGGTTTCACCTCCAGCGATGGTAACCTGTGCGGGCGGAAAAACATCACCGCCAGCATGCGACAAATCAATGGATTGTATAGACTGCCGAGAACACCGATGAGCTCGGGGAAACGACGGCTTCAACTGAGCCTCGAATGTCGGTCCCACGCGTACCAGAGTCTTGGTATGCATGCAGGCTGTCCCGATGATTCCATTGTGCGATTGTCCGCACACACGTGACACCCCTGATTACCTTTTGGCCACAGGTAGTGAGAACGGGGGTGCCAAATGGAGATTAGACCATCTAGCCGAAAGAAACAATAACGGACTAAGAAGTGTATGTGCATCCGCACGCTGGTTTCGAAATTAGCGCATCAGGGATCTCCCAGGAATACCGTCTTGTCCCTTGACCCACCACTGCAACCGAGGCGAGCGGAGTCGGATCACATCCTGGTTCATTACTTGCTTGGTTTTCCTTCCACTGTGATCCTCGGATAAGCAGAAATGAGAAAGCTGCTTCAAGGAGCACCCACCAGGGGCTTTGATAAATTGACCTTTCAACAAGGAAGAAGGTACAAACACGGGATCGGAGAAGCATCTTCAAGCAAGTGTTCCATGCCCCTACGGCCCGCTCGGCTGGCGTTTGACGACAAGTACGCATAGGCCACATCAAAGCTGCGTCTCGTGTGTGCAACAAAAGAAAAAAAAAAGAAGTCAGCGGTAACGCTTGGAAGGTATAAGGTTGCACAGGCACGTCTCCTGTAACATAGTGCGGCACCGCAGATGCTCTTCCAAAAAGTTTAGCCCTTTTTTCCGAGTTTCAGAAAAAAGTGATCGACTCGGGGACCTGGAATCACCGACTATTCGATGGATTATTGTTCTCGTATCCACCCCTCGAGGCTTCTGCGTGACACAGCGCTGTCTTCGAGGGGTACCCTATTGACACCTACAGTTAATTAACCGGACCGGAAACGACTGCTTCATCAGCAAGAATACGTACGTACGTAACATCTAAATCAGTTCCTCAAGGGTACTGTAAGGCGATCCTCGAATATCAGCGCGCGTCAGGACCTACGTTGGAAAGTCAGATATGTCGAGAGAGTGGCTTGGCACAACTATTCCTAGTCCAGAATGCAGTGACCCAGGTCGCCCACTAGAGCATTCTAGCCGTATTGTTTGTCCGAGCGTCCTAATACATGATGCAATTCGGGTGAGGAGACCCACTCAGCGCCCTCGATTCCAAGCTTTGTTGAAGGAGGATCACGAGGCTTTGGCGACGCAAAGGACTCAAAGAGACGAAAAATAAATCGTACTCTCGCTTGCATCCAAGACACCGCTCGACAGATCTAGTCATTGACGTGTCAGCGGACACACAGAACGGCACAAGGTCTGATGGACCGCCTAACAGGGTCAAGGGGTAGCTAAGTCCAGAAGTAGAGATGATACTCGGATCCATATCACAGCATACTTCCTGGAAAGACGCAGGAAAGGCGATCCATCAATTAAGACGCAAGGAAGAAGGTACCAGTCAAACGGAAATATAGGTACACCGTTCCAACGCGACAGCGTGCCTGCCAACGTCTTCGAGGTCAGACTCCGATCGTCAACATCCGCATATTCCCTGTCGCTGTCAAGCAGATAACACCCAGAACACGTTCCGAGATCCTGCCCACATGTGGACATAATTTGTGTGGCCTTTATGAAAAGCCCTACAGGACGTTGAGCGCGAACCACACACCGTTGGGGCCTGCACAAGGAGGCATATGCATGTGAAACATCCTGCAAAAGGCACCACCGTCGTCTGAACAGTGACGGCCATCAAAATCAATATAGGGCTCCCAGATGCGGTCAAGGTGGAGTAACTCGCCAGCATTTCCCCTCCGTGGCCAAAAACATGTGCTGTAGTTTACCCCGTTCGATTAGGGAGGCACAGCACGCTCGAGTGGAAATCGCTGAACAAGGGTCAACGTGGAACACGAACGAGAAAAAAAACAGGACGTACCCCTAGTGTCGCCCCAAGGGGATACGGTAAGCACACCAAAGAAGCTGATGGGTGCAATGAGTTGGAGCCCGGGCGCCGGTGCCACTGCCTCAGACTTGCCGACATAAGATGCGAGGTTCTGTCAGGGGGTCTAGCTTGGTGATTAGCCGACCTCAACGTTGTAGCACGTTGCCCGCTGCTCGTTCTAAGCGCGCACGGGCAAAGAAAGACGGTTATTTAGTGTCCAGTACCACCACCCGTGGTGGGAAGACGAAGCTAAACCTCGGGAAGCAGAGAACATGGCGGTGCCCGAACCTTGACCACTAAGCGGCGGAACTGTGATAGCGGTCTCTCACTGTGTTTTGGTGCCTGTAAAATGATGAAACCGAAAAAAACTGGTTCTGAGTGTTCGCCGCGATGCTGAATTGTGCAACCGCCAGCGCCGGCGATGTCAGTCGCTGTGAATCGATTATTCTAATTGAATGGATATAACCATCTTTGTACTAGTTATATGTCATCTTCCCAATTGTCTGGTATGCTCTGCGTTGCTTCTGCCGCGACTTGATCCTCTGGCGCTGCATTTTCTTTTGCCCGCTGTGCTTGCACAGTTGGTGACACCCACGCGCTCTTCGACTCACCAGTTGACCGGCTCGGCCCAGGCGACCCCTCGCGCTCCCTCACTCGAACCCCCGCCGCCGGCGACGGTACCCTTATAGGTGTCGCACTCCCCGACGATGGAGCCCCCAAAGCTGTCTTGGTGACCACCGCGTTCCATTTCCCTGCGCCGGTGCCACCCACCCCTGTGGCAGGACCAGTGGTATTGCCCCCACCCCACGCAGCACCAGTGCCCACCCCCGTCTTGCCAACCACTAACCGTCCTATCGTCGAGGCGACATTCTGCGATAGCAACGGCACTGGCGAGCGCGTATCAATCCTCCGAATCAATTGCACACTCCGATGTGGTTCTTGGTCAACCATAACCGTGTCCATGCGGTACACCGAGGCGAGCTATCCAAGGGTCAACACCACCCCAAAAACCAAAGGGGAAGACGCGGACGTACGTCGTGCACAAATTTACGTCGATCAGGCGGCATGTGCGGCAACATCTGCGTTCTTCGATCCGAAGCGACAAAACTAGACCAAAAAAAATAAAGATCGGCACGGTCAGGGTGACAGAAAGACGTACTCTGCAAATGCTTTTTCGACGACCCCCACGAACTTTGGGCCCAAGGACCGTGCGCCCGAGACCAGTTCGCTCGACCAAGTCACACGGCCACCTTTTGGCTCGCGGTTTTCCTCCCGGATGCCCAACGCCTCTGCCAGTCTGGCGTTGCGCTTCTTGATCTCGCATTCGCCTGCACAGGCCAGCGCTAGCTTCGTCCCCGAACACGGCACGGTCGAACGCAGATGTCCGCACGGACACGTGAGCATCACCAGGGAGAGACAGGGCTCAGTTTCGGGGCAGGTAGCGGGTGCGTGGCAGGTCAGCGTACATGGATGATGCGCTGGCAAGCTATTGAAAGGAGGTATAAGCACACGAATCTCTAAAGGCTCGAGGTGACGGACCATGATTTACGAGATTTGCCACAGACGGCGGTACACGACCCGCACACATCAGCGTGGCACAATCGTTCGCAGTGGTGGAACCCACACGCAAGGAGCCTGCGGAAAAAAAGGAGGAAAAATTTGGGGCACATTCAAGCTGGACGACACACATACTTTCCGCATACGCTCCCACAGCTCACGCGCTCCTGTGAGCACCGTACGTTGCTCACCCGTTTCTTCCCACACGCACATACTTTCTCCGTCAAGAACGGGCACGGCGGACACAAGCCATTACCGCCGCCCGACTCTCTCTCTGCACCGAGTCCCAACCCGTCATCTGCCGTATCCGCACCAGCCACCACCGCCCCTTCATGGCAAGCGTGAGCCACATGCGGATGTCCGCACACTGGCGGCGGGCGCGCACACGGATACACACAACGCAGCCGTGTCCCGCACTGGATCGGCGGTTCAAGCACTGTACGCCCGCACGGGCAGACAAGCTCCTCGAACACGCCGCGCGGGCAAACCCCACACGGCCCGCGATGATCACCTCGCTCGCAGCGGTGGTTCCCGCATGGAAGCACCCGGCCACACGGGAGGTCGCACTCGTGCAACGCACGTAGAGTAGGATCGAACTGAAGCTGCGCGTCGGGGTCGATCGAGACATCGCGCCGCTTGAGAGACTTGGCGGTACGCAACAGAGATGCGAGCGGGCAGCAGACGCGTCCGCACTGGTGCCGCCCACAGGTGCGCTGCGCTGTGCAGGGTTTGTCGCAGAGGATGACGGCGCTCGCGGCGACGTCGTCGTGATGTTGTGTGATGACGGACTCGCTGCAGGGTGACTTGTGTTTGGTGGCACCACAACGGCAGGTCCGTTCGACTTGTTCGGTGCACGGTGGACAAGGGCCCCAGTGGCAGGTCACTTGGCAGAGGTGGCCACATGGGAGGGGTTTGGAGCAGGGTGCGGTGCAAGTTGGGAGAGGTGATCTACAGGACGATCGGAGAGGGAGAAGTGTAGAAGTTGGACGAGGGCCATTGCCTACGAGTTCATCAGGCGATCTGGCGATACGGCAACGACCGCATGCGCAAGAAACGACACGCTCTGGGTCAAACGGACAGGGTGGTGGTATCCGAGAAGGTGGATGGCAGGTTTTAGAACACGAGTGATGTGTACAGGCAAACGGGCTAGAAAGAAACGTGTCAGGAGGAAATGCAGCGAGAAATTAGGCTTACCGTCCACATGGATTACTACATTCATAGCCTCCCACCCATTCCTGTTCGGAACCATCATTTTCGACGACAACGCATTTTGCAGTCTCCTCGACCTTGACCTCGCCACACCCAACTTGCTTCGTTTCCCGTCCGCACCAACACCGAACCTCTTCCCGTTCGGGACAGGGTAAACACGGACCCTCGTGGCACGTCTCAGCACAGAGATGGACCGCTTTGCCACAACTCAACGGTCTGCGACAGGGCTGACTGCACGAAAACGACGACGCGGTCAGACCGACCTGGCATTTCGCGCTGTGTCTCTCCTCGCCGCAGAAACACTTGACCTGGATTGTCACCGCACACGGTGGACATGGGCCTGGATGACACGGGAGGGGGCAAGCATGGTTGCAGCCTGAGCGCGGACGCGAGCACGGCTGTGCGCACGAGTGCGGCGTTGCGATACGCGGCGGGGCGGGATGACGCATCCGGAGACAAAAACACCTGAAGTACGCGCGCATCGTGAGCGACGACGACGAAGGCAATAACCGGTACGCACATGTAGGTCTGCGGGACTGCCTGGCGTGTCGCTCGGCATCCTGGACAACGCCATTCGCCAGGCCGCATCTCGCCCCGCGCACGCCACGCCTCCTCGAGCTCTTTCACGCTTTTTTCTGCCCAAGCACGGATGCATTTGAGATGGAAGGTGTTCCAGCAACACGCGGCCTTGTCTTCCTCGGCGTCTGTCTTGTCAGTCATCGTTGCTGGCGGTGAACATGACCACGTCGGGTGTTCAGGTCGGATCGGGTTGAAACAGATTGGACAGTCGGGGAATGGGGGTGTACGGAGGGCGCGGGTGAGTGTTGATGTGAGATCGTCGCCAAGCGGAGAGCTACGTCGGGGCCTGGGCCGACGCGGCGCGCTTGCGGACACTTGCGGCGGCTCTGGGGTTGTGGTGAGGGTCGCTCTGAACCTGGATCGGCGTGATGGGCGAGGTGTCTGAGACGGCGTCGTCACGGTCGGCGATGGCGATGGCGCATCGATGGGTTGTTCGGTTTGTCGTTGAGGTCCACCATCACTGGTAGTATCTGGAGGCTGTCGTGAGCCAGGATTGGGTTGCCTTGTAGGTGGTCGCCGTCGGCCTCTACCTCTACCACGACTCTGATGGTGGTGGTCAGCTCGTTCCATGCGCCGCCAACAAACCGTCCAAGGCCATTTATCATCACAGCGATGACTCATGCTCACGCTCGACTCATCATTCGGCACCGCATAACGACTCGAAAACATGATCCATTTGATAGCCTCGTACAACCCACCCAGATCCAACCTCGTACCCTCTTTCCTTCGTTCTACCACAAATCAGCACGAACCAACTCGAGCGGGGTCAGCACAAACTCTCTGCTTCGACCGCCGCACGCTTCGCTTTGAGGGCACGCTCCATCTCCTCAAACGCATCCAGCACCGTCGTCCTTGGGGCTGTGGTACCGCCTCCGGTGCGAATGTGAACGGGCCACTCGGTCTCGGGTATATCCTGCTCAGCGAGAGCAGCGCGGAGTGCAGCAACCTCTTCTTTATACGTAGCTAGCGCGTCCTCGTAGAGATCGTACACGCATACCGCACATCCAGACATGCAGCATTCTACAAGGCACGTCCGCACATCAATTGTCACTGCGAGAACGAGAGTACAGCGCACCATCTTCCGCAGGCGCACGGGGTAGTTTTGGTATCACGAAACCAGCGATGGTATCGGGCGGTTTAGTTGGTGCCAGAACCCGCAGTCCATTTGGTGGAGGGACGTCGTGTTCGGATTTATCTCGGGCTGCGTTCTCGAGTTTTCTATATCTCTCGGAAAGATTCTGGCCTCGTCGCTGTGTGGAGGCAAGCCGGGTCTGGAGGGGTCGAGGAGACCATCGAATGGGCATCGAGAGAACGACTCAATGCCAGGACGCGGCAAAGGCCGAATTGAAGCACAGCCATCCTCGGTTGAGGGAGAATACAACAGTAATACTGTACACTAATATAAAAGAGGGAGCGTTCAGATGTTCCTCTTTCTGAACAGAACTCCCGCGCGAGGGTTGGGGGTGGTCCCAGTACCAACCTGTAAACTCTGCGGGACCGTTCCATCACCTTCCAGCATGATGTCGTACGTTGCAACCACATGTGCCATCAAAACTTTCAGCTCGTTTGCAGCAAAGAAACGTCCGGGACTGTGCGTTATATACAATCAATATTTCAGTGTCCGTGAAGGAAAAAAAAAAGGCGTCACACCATGCATGTTTGCCATGCCCAAAGGACAGATAGTCTATCCCAGTCGAGACGAACCGATGCTTGGCGCCTTCTCCCTTTTCCATCTCCACGAACCGAAACGGCTCAAATGCGTGGGCGTTCTCATACAGCCCGTCGTCAAAGTGCACCGCACGGGTAGCAATCCCGACCGTCGTGCCCCGCGATATAAATGTACCGTCCGCGAACGTATAGTCCCTCATAGCCATGCGCGTGAGGTTCACTGACCAAGTCGTCAGAGTCCAGTATCAGAACGAAATAGAATGATACGCACCAAAACCCGTGCCTGCCACACGTTGGCATTCTTTCAGGAAACTGTCGACTTTACACATCCTCGCCAAAGCGACCTTGGTCCATCCTTCCTTCTCGATGACCGCATCCACTTCCTCACGAAGTGGTTGGATGTACTGAGGATTCGCCGCAAGATAGAAAAGTGCGTGAGTAAAGCTCTGCCGGTGCAGGGTGGTCAGATCGAGGGAGTCGTGTCCATTGATCCGAACGTACGTTCGAAGCCGTCTGCCACGTCACGATTAATAAGGCGCTGGACATACTCTACTAATGCCACTCACATGAATAGCAGCAATGTTGATACCCAGGACGCGGGAGGTCAATGTCTCCACCGTGAATGGTGTGTCCGCTTCTTCAATGAGCCACGACAAAAGATCGCTCTAATAAAGTTCACAATTTAAATACGACAATTAGAACTGAAAAAGCGAAATACGACAAACGGGCATCTCAGCTCCTTCTTTCCCATACTCTTGCAAACACTTGAGTCGTTCTTCGATGATTGGACCAAGGAGTTTGATACCCTGTGCGATACCTTGATCGGTGCCCGTGAAGAACTTGGCAACTAAACTAGAGCAGAGTTAACGCGCGTCCATGGGCAAATAACCAAATCGGCTTACGGTCTCATAAATGGAGGAAATAACCCAATCTTGGATCCTGTTATGACAAAGTCAATAGCGAACCGAATGTTCAAATCAATCCATTCGGGATCGCGGCCTAGAACGTGAATGAAACTATAATGAAGCACGAGTGGACAACTTACATAAAGGAAGACCGACGAAAAGCCTGTTGCTTGTTCTGCAAACAATCTTTCGCACCGCATCCAGGGCAGGTATACTTTTCCACTCTGAATGTTCCCGAGATGAATGTACGCCAACCCAGTCAAAGCCTTGCTCACCATTTTCTTTGAGATCCAGAACCTCGTCAAACGCTGTCACGATCTCATCTCTGATTGCAGAACACATCGTTCCAATACTCCGAGTGAGCTGTGAGCGGATGACGACGAGATGATACCTGTTCTCGTTGAGCTCCCGTGGAAGTATATATCGCGTTTGAAACCGCTGCCAACGCCGTTTCAGTGCACATCGCTCGAGAGAACAACTACCTACTTCGTTGGAAGCTTCCGTGGACGAGAGATCATCCTCGGGCGCTCTCAGTAGTTCTTCTATGTGTTCGCGACTTCTGACGACGACGATCCAGCGATATAGGTCTGCAACTTTGAACGGCGAAGACTTGTGCTGCAACACGGGTAGCATGAATAAGGGCAAGACCGGAGATGGCAGTAGACTTTGCCTTTTCATATCCTTCTTGGAGAACCTTTGCTGCGTTGCTGGGATTGGTCCGAAATATGATACCGGCCCACAAGGATCCGAGCCAACTGTTCGAACCAACGGTGGGTATCGCATCGAGCTAGCGGAGCAAATTAGCGCCTGGTCTGGAGGAGTAAACTGTGACTCACATTGGAACCACGGAACCTTGAAGCAAGAAAAATGGTAGCAACGATGCCTGCGACCCCATAGGCAACGCCTGGAAAGGGTATTTCTGAGAATGGGGATGTCATGAATGGAGCGCGGAACGTGGTCCGTTGGCTAGTTGCCGCATCACCTGCGGTCCTTGGCGGCCAACTTTTATAAAGGTATTGGGCACACAGCTTGTTGGGGTCTGACTCGAGCTGCAATGTATCACTAAATTGGAAGTCCACAACCACTGTGGCGGTGATTTTCGGAACAGGGCGCCTCGCTTATTTCGTTGGCGCGTGAGTTCTATGGCTGGCAGTAAGTCGTCCTAGCATTACACATGATAATCATGGTACACCAATATGTACAATGCGCCAAAGGACAAACACTCCAGTAACCTGAGGCCTGATCTAGCATCAATGTGAGTATGCCTCATAGCATCAGACATCCACCACGTGCCCTACCAGGACTATATGGCCTTGATACAAACCCCGATCAGACAAACTTTGAGCGTTATCATGAGCCAAGAGCGGACAGTATGTGGGGTTATCTCACCTTTGAACATGCCATGTCCTAGTAATGTTCATCACTTCGCGAATTAACCCAGTCAGCTGTCGAATATGGAGCAGGTCCGAGAAGGTTCCATTTCTCAAAAACAGAGTTTCCGTCTGTCGGACTGCTGCATTGGCGAGTGGATCTGTGAGTGTGGTGTCAATGCCGAAGAAAGTCGTCGAATGACATCATTCACCTGTATACTGTGTCGGGAAGCCCACCCAAAGGGTTTATCGCAAACTTGTCTTTTCATCAAAACGCCAGTCCAGTGTTACTCATCCATGGTATTCCACATTCAACGTCATGGCACTCTGTAGTTTCAATTCTTGGCCATGAAGAAAGTTTCCATATCTACCGTTAAGCAATGAAAGCAAAATTTTACGACGCGTACGATTTCTTTGTTGTTGAGATCGCCCAAGTTGCAATGTTGTCAGTATCAAACGATGCGGAAACGGGTTCCTACTGAATGGCGGCGTAGCCACTGCAAGAAACCGCAAGTGGAACCGAGAAAGTATTGTGTCTGGATCCCGAGATAAATATTGACACATGGCTGTGGAGCCTGGACCGGAGCGATACATTGGGAATCCTACTAGGATCCCAGGGAACAACGACACCAATATCCTCAAATGATTTCAGGGCCCTCCTCTTGACGATTTGGGAAGCAGGACTGAGCCAAGATTCCATAAGGGATAACTTCTTCGAGTGAGAGCGATGCATGGTAATGTTGTATGCACAACTTTGTCTCATTCTAAAGTTCCCACCCAACACGAGTCGTCATCGACTCAAGCCTCAACGTACCGCACCATCCGACTAGCGTTCTTGGAAGGCGAATGATGGCCATCATTCCGCTCACAGAATGGCGCCTTTCATGTGGAACCTCTTTCGATGGTTGTTTACGGGTACGCATGGGAACATTCAGGGCTGCTTGATTGACAGAGAGCAGGTTGCCTACGTAGTCCGGTCTGTATTCCTTGCCAAACTCTTGGATGATATGAAACATACACAGCCTCTTGTACCATATCTTTCCGCTCTTCCTTTTACTTCCCAGCTTTGCGTAACAATGTTGGACATCCCTTTTTGTATAAGGTCAACCGAAGAGCCATCTTCAAGGGCGCTAATTACCTTGTGTTAAACCCCACTCATCGTGATCTGGAGATACGATACGAGAAGCTCACAGATGGTTCCACAGTCCGAGTTGTGAGCCTCCCAAGGTTTAGGACTTGTGAATGACCTCACAGTGTTTCGCAGACGATGTGAGCAATCATTGCTGCTGTTTGATAGGACCAAACCGTTGGTATCTCTGTCGTAAATGTGTCGAATTCGCACCAAACTCTAATCTACGAAACAGAAACCCGGCAACTGTACCCCTGGATCAGCTGAGCGAGCCAGAGTATCAACAGCACATACATCGTTTGTCGTTGTATGCCTTCCAGCTTCTAATCCTCTTGTTCACGAGAGTAATGCTCTACCTAGGTCACTCGGATGTCCAGACAGGGCCAGATATAATTACTCCGCTGATAGGTATGTACGATGATCATCACTACCTGAAGTTGAGAGGTGACTGCGCGCTTAGCGACAAGCATCTGCGTCGTATTCTCTCCTCAGAGATACACTCATACGTGTTTAGTAAACTACCTTTTCGCCTTATAAATCTACGAAAGAAGGAACTCGAGGTGCAAGACAGGGCTAATGTTGCAAAATATCTCACATCGCCCGAAAAGCTCGATGATGGCATAGATAAGATCAAGGCGACGGTGCCTGAAGCTTTTGAGAACCTCAGCCAGAGAATGCCGCACATCAAACAGCTGCAAGATGAAGCTATCGCGACGTGGATCAGACACGTGACGAAATTTACTGTCCTCTCGCATACATGGGAACGAGGAGAACTTTCCTACGAGGATTTTCGGGGGCAAAAACACATCTCAAGTTTACATCTGCGGCGACTCGATAACGATCAGGCTCAGAGCTTGAAGAAGCTACACAACTTTTGCAGTGTCGCCAAGGAATACGCGGATTTCGCTTGGGTGGACAGCGTCTGTATTGACAGGTCCGACCCGCCTGAGCTGGACGAGTCAATTCGCTCCATGTTCTCGTGGTACCGCAACACTGCTATATGCATCATCTATCTTGGAGAGATCAGCTCTCTCCTTGATCTCGTGTACGGTCACGATCGGTGGTTCGCGCGTGGATGGACTCTGCAGGAACTCCTTGCGCCATTACGACTCAAGTTTTACAGCAAGGATTGGCACCGACTTACTGATTTCCTCAACGACAAAATATCCAAGGAGGACGAGAAACAGCTCAGGTCCGGCAATGACAAAAGCCTTTGCCGTCAGCTCGACCTTCTCACCGGTACCATTCTGAAAAAGACTGGTATATCTATGGAGCAGATCTGTAACTTTACCCCAGGAATCTATCATCCGTCTCTACCGGAACGCATGCAGTGGGTTGCTCACAGAAGCACGACAAAGGAGGAGGACGAGTCCTATTCTCTTATGGGTATATTCGACGTCAGTATCCCCACTGCTTATGGCGAGGGGAGAGAACGTGCATTTTTCAGGCTGTTCCGGGCGATCCTCGAGGTCGGATACCAACGGGATTGGTTTATATGGGCTGGGAAATCGATTTCTCCTTCTATTCATCCATCTCGCATGATTCCCTCTTCCCCCAATTGCTATTCCTGTCTTGGGCTTCACAGGCCCAAAGGCTGGCTTGGGATTTCCAGCGCGCCCGTTGACCTGACGAATGTTGGTTTGCGCATGTCGATCCTATTTGTCCCTGCGGAGGTCAAAGAGTTAGGAAAACGCTCCAGACCTCACGATGCCATTCCACCGCATACCACCATCAAATGCTCTTCGATATCTAACGAGACCATCAAGATACGTGGGATTCAACGGCCGTGTGGTAGCGAGGCTGTAAATGGAGAGACAGAAGAATTTGCGCTTGGCATTCTGAATGTCAAGCCAAAACAAGATGCGACTCAGTATCCGGACCGTCTATACGCCATCTTGTTGCAAAGAAAAGTCGTCTCCCTACAAGAGCCAGACTTTTCCGGATCATATGGGAAGTGGAAGAAATGTGACACAGAGGACATCATTACTTTTGGGCACTATGACAAGTTTAAATTATCCAAGATTGAGGTGGAGGGAGTAGTCTCGCGGGGCCACCGTGCTATGCGTAATACTAACAAAAACAGAGAGGAACTACCGAGGATGGGTTTTCGCACGATGTACTTATGAGTTCGTCACTGGTCACCGGTCAGGCAGGGACCCTTTCTGTCACCACTCGTCATTGCGCATTGAGGAAGTGAAGAAGGAAGTCGAGAGTGTGGGAGCTGGACCGGGGGAGCACATAGGGCATGGTGGAAGGCAGCGGATCAGCGCAGGATAAGTGTCTTGTTTTTCCTTCAGTGGCTAATTGGGTTTAATGGTACTTATGGATCTCGAAATACTATATCATAGTTCGTGGTAGGCTATAGGTGTATACGATGGAACGGTTCGTCAGCTAGGGCAGCCTGGGCATTATGGGCGTCGTGACTGTCAGCAACAGACGTTACGGAAATATAAGCACAGGCGGTGTCGCGGAGTGTTGGACGGGTAAACCACTGAATGTCAAAGGAGCGAACTGGTAGTAGGCAAAACGACCTCACGTTTTTTTTTCCTTGAACAAGATCAAGTCTCGCCAGTAGTCGAGCTTCCAGGCCCCCACTCAGTCCATCGTGTTGCTTGCGTGCAATCGCAACTAAGACAGGGGTGATGTCCTATTGAAGGTCTGTTCTACCCTCAACCTAAAGATGTGTTACACAGGTCTGAGAACTATCGGACCAACTAGGAGGGGGCACAGATCCTGGAATACAAGCCAAATGAGCGTAACTGTTCCTAGCATACGCACCTCAATTTATCCGAGCATCATTTAATATACTTAGCTGTTAGCGAAAGTAGATGCTACCGTGTTCAGGAATGGAACGAAGAGATGACCATGCCAATGTCATTATAAACAAGAGATAAACTTGGGATCTAATTAGACCACCTCTCCTCGCACTCAACAATTGCACGGTAGAGAGAGAAGTACGTAGCCTGGTATTAATTTATGCCAGTTAAACTGCAGGATGTCCCGGACCAGGCTAATGTGCGGGACTGACGACGCAAAGGTAAATCCTCGCACCCAAAGGCCACTGCATGTGGCAGCACTTGGCTCGAGTTGTTCATGCTTCGAGTGGGGCTCCACCTCGGGGTCATAATTCAGCGCCTGGACGTCGGTGCATTTGATGGACTGACCTTATCTGGGCCGTGACTGGCCACTGTTAGTCGATGCACTACCCCCCGCAGTCGGCCGATTGGTGCCCCTGGAGATGATAACAATGATTCAGACAATGCTCACGGAGGTTATTTAGTACTCACTTAGAACCAGCGAAAACAATGTCCGATTTCCCCATCGTCGCTGTCAGAAGGAGAGCCCTGGATGGCCGAGTTTTCAGCTTCCGAACACTCCGCAGCAAACAGAACCAATCAGCGCCTCTGAATTGACGCGGCGACAAGAGGAGTTTTGTTACAGGTCGCCCGGAAGAATGTTGTATTAGATCACAGCGGTCTACAGTTGGGGCTATGATTGGCCTCCAAAGCACGGCATATAGATGCTCCCCAGCTGTCGTCCGAATGCACGAGTATTGGCATTGAAGCTTTACAGTGTCACTCCGTCTTCATCGCCTTTGAAATTCCCAGCCGTATATAGTCGAATTTCGCACCTCCATTCAATATTCCACTGTCGTTGACCACGAGGTTTTTTCATTACCTTCAACGATCATGCAAAGCGATGCGTCTACCTCAAATTTCCAGCCGCCTGCTCAGCATTTCATTCCTGTAATCCCGCTCGATACTTTGCGTTATAACCGGTCCTGCTCGTGAGTGTACTTATATCATTCGCTAATCTAACGATGCATGGATTTTCTCCTCAGTGTCCATCCTCGCTACCAGGTCATTAATGCTGGCCCAGTCCGTCATTATGGCAACGAGTTAGTAGCAAATTTAGCTATGTTTCTTTCGTGGCTGATACACAAGATAACAGTATCTCTCCGATCTTTTCTTGGAAGCGTTTTGTCCATCCAGAGGGACAGCCATATTTTGTTCTTACTGGTGAATTTGAGTTCACAATCATCACAGCCACCGACATCGAGGTCGTGCAGACCGAAAGACAGATCATAGAATATGCAAGATTAGCGAGCAAGGAGATACGGCGGAATGGTATTGAGCTACCCCTTGAATCTGAGCTGATCTTGGAGTTGGCGGACGACTACACATCATGCAACTACTACTTTGTGCACCATGCCGCAAAAACGTTGTTTTGGCTTACGGACGTGGATACTGAATTGCTCGGGATGCCGCCAGCAGTGTCAATCTCTCATCTTGGTATGGTCTCCATAGTTGGCATACCTTCATACTCACTTTATACAGACCCGATCTTACAAGGTTACTACTGGGTTTACGTTGAATACTTCCCGATGCATCATAAGTCTCGTCAAAAGGAACACGCTCAATTCGTCGAAGACCTTTATAATATTATTTCTCACGGTCAAGCCGGTATGAGGTGTTTTCGACACTGGAGTGACTAACCCTGGCAAAATAGACAGATTGACGTCAAGGACGTCGACGTTTCCTTATAGTGCGGGCGTGTGCGAACAATTTTTGAAGTTGCTATTCAGGAAGAAAGGTAGCCATTACCTCGATCTCTTGAATACTTTAGCACCAACTTATATCACAGGCCAGTCCATTGATGGGTACACGCTGTGTTATGTAGGTGAGATTTATTTTAGACTTTTACTTGTTTTAGATTCAACTAAGCTTTTATCAGCACGCATTACGGGCGCAATAAGTGCGAGGAGCGATTTAGGGGGGAATAGCCGCTAACATGTATTCCAGTGAACCAGCGCTTCACCACGCATTATGGGCAGGAGTTTGCGCAGTTGGACAGGCAGCAGTATTCGATTCACTCTTTCGAACACCAACGCTTGTGGACTGCAGCCAATTTACTGATGTGGCGAATCCCACAGTACTACAACAACCTCTTAGAGGACCTCTATGCGAATGGATCTGTATCGGATCAGTGGTTACACTTCCTTTCTCTTTGCCAAGCCAATTGGATGGGTAGCTTGCTATGGGTATGTATACGCTTACTCAACTGAATCTAAGCTAATATTCACAACGTTTCTTCCTGCAGAGCCTCTCGGTTCTAATGTGAGTCAAATAACACGTATTCTGGCGTCGGCTTGAAGAGGAAAATTTATAGCGCCAGCATTCTTCCGGCAGTTGTGGAGGATAATATATCGGTCGCAAACCCGCCGGCTCTTTTTAGCATAATGTGCATTTTTTCTGCCTCCTTCCTTCATTTGTGGCACTACTCATATACTGAGGCCAGCCCCTCTGACGCAGTTCGTTTTTCATTCTCCCTATCATAGTAAGCCGTGTTCTCTAACTCGTGCATGGCTCAGATTTACTATATCCGTCAAGCGAAATCCAGTACGACTGGATTTCTCCTATTGTCATTCATGTTCAGTCTACCCCAAGCGAGTTATCTTTGGAGTGTCCTGCTTCTCATTGTTCAGTTCCTCCTCATTGTATACCATAGTGGCAGCAAGCTGGTCGTGGTGACGATTACGTCCATCTTTGTGTTTGTATTCGCCTTGATGTGGCGAGTGGTATTTTCTGGCGAGGCAACCCCGCTGTCTCTTTTCAGGACCTTCGCTGGCTTCTTTGTGCCTCCTTTATATCTGGTGGACCTTGGTGGAGAAATTTCGATGGCGTGACAATGTCTACTACCATGATAGCAATTATGATGGTAAAATATACAAGAACGGTGCACAGCAGTATTCTTTTCGAGCGGAAAATTGTGAATCAAGTAAATTGGCCGGTATACGAGAGCCAAAGCGATGGATATAAATACATATGATTTCCGGGAACAATACAACATATCATCGCAACTCGTTATGGATGCATATTCGTTTCTTTTCCTTTTCCTTTAAGTGCGGTGTCTGTGCCCCTGCGTTCTGGTAGCAAGGGGCTCATACTACCCATCCTAGGCGGTGGTCCACTTAACCGGGTAGCTGAAAAACCTCCCAATGACTGACTTCTTGAACGCGCTGTGGTGGGTAGCATCCCACTGAGCCGAGTTGTTGGTAACCCACTTGGTGGCAGGCTCTTCTCGCTCAAGGTGAGCGGTTGCCGGCCTGCTTGAGTCACCACTGGCTTGTATGAGGGCAGTACCCCGCTTGATGCCCGCGCGCTCTCCCGCGATGTGGAAACAGTGGCATGTGATGGCTTACC
>JBBPUC010000165.1:0-39349 GCA_038094375.1 Tubosaeta aff. heterosetosa | reverse complement strand
AGAGAGGAGAACCACGAACGACGTACGCCTTTGTTTTACTTATTCTCGTCACGCTGATCTGGAACGTGGTCTAGTACAAGCACATTTACAACACTACACAGAACCGTCTGCCGACTCGCTCCCTGCGACGTCTAGCTTGACTTCGAATACGGTGCTACCGTTGGGACCTGGGACGCTCACGCACAACTCAGCTGGGGTGCCGATCATGGTCGTGTGCACAAAGGCGGATTTAATCGACGAGGGAAGCGATCTTGTCGGAGCAGGCGCGTCTGGAATGGGTGGTATGGTCAAAGGTAAGGGTGGTGAATGGGAAGAGCGGACGGATGGTGTCATGCAAGTCCTCCGAACAATATGTCTCAAATGTAAGCCGTCTGTTCTCGTCCGCGTCGTGATATCAATTCGAGTGATTAGACGGTGCTGGATTGTTTTACACTACTCAGCAGCCCAGCACCATTAGCGTGCTCCGGCAGTATGCCCTACATCTCTTGTTCATGCCTCCCGCGCCGTCCCTTGGAGTGGCCGCTGGAGCAGAGCCACCTGCACCAATACGAAATCCGTTTGTATTCCACCACAGACCGAACACGCTCGACCGTGACCGCATCGTCGTTCCTGCCGGTTGGGATAGCTGGGGAAAAATTGGTGTTTTACGTGAGGGATTCGAGGCGCGTGTTTGGGGTGAGGCATGGGATACGGATCTTGCGGACGGATCAGAAACAGAGGATGCAAGTGGAGCAAAGCAGATGTACCGAGCACTGGTACCCGACCAGGGTGCAAAGGTAGGCACCACATGCTGCGTCGTGTATATTACTCATTTCCACCCCAAAGCCGCCACCACTGCCTCCATTCAATGCTCCGATGGCGGAGCAAGCGTTTCTTGCAAAGCATTACGACGAGAACTCGAAAAAGCCGGATCGAGATCCACGTGGCGCGTTTCGTAACCCCCCAGAGACTGCAACGGCTGGTATCGTCGGACCGCTCGGAAGTAGCAGTTTCAGCTTGCCAAATGTGGAGAAGGCACTTGCGGACATGGAGTCTGGTCTCGGTGCGGGTAATGGGCTGAATGCGAGCGTGAATGGCGACGCCTCGCGACGTCTGTCCAGGGGCAGCGGGCGACCCACATCTGGGTTGACTGCGGTGGGTGGCGCAGGGGCATCAGCGACCGCACGTGCACCCGCATCGTCGGCGCTGAGTTCGTCACAGAGCTCAACGGGTGGTCAGACGCAACACGAGGTGCTGCAAAACTTTTTCCAGAGTCTGTTGAGTTCCAAGGACCGTGCCGGTGCGAGTGCGGCTGCATCTCGAGTTTCCACCTCGCTTCCGAAGGCAAACGGAAGTCCTGGTGGTACGGAGGACACGAGCTGATGTATTGTACTTGGATCTGATTGACCCACCTGAATCTCATATACGATCGAATATACCCAAAAAGGAAGGTATAACAAACACATGACAACAATGGCCGTTGACGACAGTAAATTTTCTCACGGGTCCTTTCCGACATCTGCCTCGTTGCGACTCACCAGCGCATATCCCCGACAGCTACCACACAATGGGCAAATGGTCGGTTTCATTAACGACTACCCTAATATTTGGTTGACGAGTCGTGTGCATTAGGACCTCGGAATACTATGATCATGTCCTCGGCGCGAAAATGAGGAGTTTGGTGTATGGAGTCTCGCCTGTACGTAGCCAAACATATCTGACAATTCCACAGCTCCGGTGCCATCAAGCGCGCTCTTCTCGAAAAGATTGAGCCCACGATCACTTACGAGGCCTTTGTTGAAGACCTTGACCGCGGTGATTCATTCACCACATCCCTCATCGAAGTTCTCGTCAAGGTGCGTCGCCTACAGTGTGGCTAGCCGTGGTCCGGACCGACAATGGCACACAGGAGGTCGCAGAACGTCGACATCGTCACCATGCAGCCGATCGTGGTCTCATTGGGGACCGCACAGCGCGGTCCCTGCGCAAGCTATCTAGCCCCGCATCCGTCTATCGCGAACGTGTGCCGCGTGTGCTTGGCACTCGGCGGGGCGTAGACCTCACCGACTATCTCTCACAACCCCCAGACGAACTGGACGTGGACGATGACGACGACGAGCTGGGTCCCTATGGCACCTTTATGCCGGTCATGGAAGGCGCGCGCATAAACTCGGATCTGTACGATTCATATCGCTCCCAACCCAGTTGGTCGAACCCGATGCCTTATTTTGTGGGCCCTCCTCATGCGTCCCCCCCAATGTCGTCAGCCTCGCCTCCCGATGCAGCGGCGGACAGGGCGCTGCCACCGCTCGTGGACGGGTCGCCGCCACAGCGCACGAGCGTGTGGCCCTCGGGTGGGATCATGCATTCGGCCCTGTCGAGGCAGCCTTCGATCCGCCGACCCGGGCGTAACAGAATATCCGACTTTAGCGAATTCACAGCCGCGCGACGTAACTCCACGCGCCAGCTGGCACAGGATGAAGATCACAGCCGGACAGATCCAGTGGCTGCCAGCAGTTCGGATGCCACGCCTCTCCCCCGGTCGACGACACAGGCGAGACGGTTCTTCCCCTTTGGAAGGACACGTCGGTTCGAGATCATACCCACACCGAGGCCGGCGACGAATACGATGGACGACTGGTATTTCCCGCCACCTTCGGGGTGGCAGCCGAGCAGTGAGCGGTCGGAGGAGTCGGGCGAGGAACGGTTACAGCCACGTTTGAGACGGGGCGGACTGCGTGCGCCCGAGTCGCTACTGTCGCGGCACATGTCGCCACCGATTGGTGTCCCAACGATTGCGTATCCATCCCCAGAGGAGCTGCAGCGTGTCACGGCAGCAGCTGCGGTTGCGGCAGGAAACAGAACGGAAAGTGACGGTATACAATGAGATGGGGACATTTTTTAGATTTTTTAAAGTTAATGACTTATGTTCTACGAGACACTTGCTTACGTAACAAGCGTATGTTGTACCATGATCAAGAGGCGAACGAGACCACAACCCCGCGTTCGGGAGCAAGACCAACCGACAGCGGACGTCGAGGGCGATGAGGGGGACGAGTCACCGCAGTAGGTCTTTCTTGGGCGTTCAAGGCGTCTGCTCACGTTGAACAGGCTGTCGGAGCTGCTCGATCTCATGCGGATGCGCAAGACGAGGCAGGGTATCGACGTTCACAAACTTTCGAGCGGCGATGCGAAGAAGAAGCGGCGGCGCAGGGAGTCGTCGCCCGAGGACAAGGGCGGGCTACGGGCAGGCGCCAAGACCGATGCCGAGTGAGTACCGCGCGGTGTTGTGGACGCAGCTCATCCGTGGCAGCGAGCAAGAGGACGCCGCCGCAAAAGCCCGCCGGGCCGTCCGCACCAACAACTTCACCCAACAGACCAACACGCTCGACGTGGACAAGCACATGTGCGTCGTCGTCGTTTGAAATCGCCCGTCGCTCACGCGCGCAGGATGGCGTACATTGAGGAAAACCTGCGGATACGGAGACAAAAGGAAGACGCGGAGGAGACGCCGCACGGCTCGGACGACACGTTGGCGCTCTCGGAGCGCTGGAAGACGGACAAGAAGGCGTCCGACGAGGGGAGCGTGACGAACAGCATGGCCATGTTGACAGCGATACCCGAGGTCGATCTCGGCATGGAGTGCGTTTGCCTGGTTTCTAGACGGTGTGGGGGACTGACGCCGTGTAGCACGCGCCTGAGGAACATTGAGGAAACGGAAAAGGCGAAGAGACAGGTGGCGGAGGAACGCAAGGAGCGGAAAAAGGTGGTGGTGAATACGGACGAGGAGCACCTTGTCGCGACGCGGTGTACGTGTCTTGTTCTTGCGATTGGTCGGCGCTGATATCGAGACAGTTTACCGACCGCATGTCAAGCAAAAGTCGGATACGGAGATCATGCGCGAGGCCAAGTTGGAGGCGATGGGGTTGCCGCCTCCGGAAGAGCGTAGACCACGGCATGAAAAACCGCCGATGGCGACAGACGAGTTGGTACGTGTCTTGTGTGGCATTAGGTCGAGTTTGTGACGTGTGCTATAGGTTATGGAACGGTTCAAGAAACGGATGCGAAGATAGCCCATGATCAGCGTGTCAATCATCAAATAGGTAGGAAAAGCGTGCTCTCTTTGAGGCATTCGGGCGCTTCAAAACGTGATGCTGTATTAATTGCTACCTATTTCTGCTATGTTGCTAAACCCCTCGCGGTCTGTGTTGAGATGAGAATACGAAGGCGAGGGCGAGGAATGTCGATGGTTCGAACTCACCGTGAGTACACACGAAGGCCATAATCGCTAATCAAAGTGAAACTCATAGAATAGCGAGCAAACTGAACGATTGAATATTTACGCAAGATACCGTGAGGTGTACATATATGTCTTTTCGAACGCCGAGTCATTAATAGTGCCAATGAGTTCTACGGACTAACCAGTCACTGGACGGGCATAATATCATGTCAAACTCGTGAAACCATCTAGTATCAATCATTTATCCGAAGAGTCACTAACATCACCATCCACCATGTCTGAATCACTGCCGCCAACCGCGCATTCGACGAAGTGAAGACGGAGCGCTTTGCGGGAAGAAAGTTTATAAAGTAAGGCTGTTCGAGTGAGAGCGCTCCGCGATAAATCGTCCTCGAGCGCAAAGATGACGTCCCGAAACGTCAGCTCTTCCAGCAATGGTACAAATTTATGACTAGGTGTCAGATCCGAATCACTGAGCATCCTCGGGTTCTCCACTGGTTCGTCGGCAATGAGAGCAAGTAAAGGAGCCAGATGAGGCAGTGAAATATCACGGAGTGTTATGTGTCGTAAGCCATGAAGACGGCCTAGGATCTTCGCCCAAAAGTCGGGCAAGGTTGGCGGGTATTGAAGGACATGAAGAGTCTCAACATCCGCCAAGGGAATAGAGCAACAGATATCACTGACAATCCAGTCGTTGATCGGCAATGGTCGACCTATTTGAACAGAGACCACTAGAAGAGTGTTGGAATGCCATTGTGGGTTTGCAATCGAGACATGTGGATTGCAAGCATGACTCTCCGACGCACATAAAGTGAATGTCCAGCCTTGAGGGAAGCAGATGACGAACGAACGGATTGTTGGATCTTTGGATTGGTTGAATCTTTGCGCAAGAAACAAAGGGATTCGTGCATAATCATTAACAGAGGAACCGTTATCTTCTTCGAATCCTAGTCTGAGTTGTGTTTTCAATGGGATATTTACGCAAGACAGGAATGCGATGACCGCCGAATGTGGTGCAACGACAAGAAGGCGAGCGAGACAGGGTAATTCGATTTTCGAAGAAACGTCGAATAGAGTACTGGAGAGAAACCCGCGAGCACTTGGAAGAGCATGCTCGAGATGTAGCATGGCAAGGGCTTGCATACACCTTAGCGCAGCCAGAAGCTCTGTAACGTTCTGCCGGGATAAATGGGGAACATCGCAAAGGGAAAACGTCGTCAATCCGCTCAGGTTGAGCGAATGCCATGGCAGTGTATAATAAGTGAGCTTCAGAACACGAAGGGACGGAACATCCACATTGGTGATCGTCGGGTTCCGTTCAGGAGGATTTTCCCAAGCCATGATATCCAGGAGTTGTAAACGGGGGGCACACAAGGAAAAATTTGATGGAAGAAAACTCTCGTTCGGAACGAGTAGGCAGAGCTCTTGGATTCGCTCTGCATGGGCCAGGGACTTCTCGATGAGCTCCACCCACCAGGGATCGTCTCCCTGGAAATCAAAGACTATGCGTATCTTCAACGAGGCTTGCTTTGACCTAGTTAGCAATTCGTCTGTCCAGCGTAGCGATACGGTGAAGTGGTACGACCAAAGTGTCGGGCAGTCCAGGGCGACATCGCGCCAAAGACGACAAACATATGAGACGTTGACCCATTGAGGGACACAAAGAGTGTCGTCCTGGATGCCATAGTAGTAGTCGCGTGCGCCACAGATAAATATGTCTGCGAGAGTCTCAGGTGGAAGGCGTAAGATGGACGAGAGTGAATCCTTTTGGAGGTTGGACGGCGATGCCAAGCGCTCATTGATATCTTTATCAATGCATGGTGGGTTCATGGTTGTATGTTCTTCAGTGTTGGATGTCGACTCAAGGTGCTGACCAAGCTGTTTTGTTGTCAGCTCGAAATTCCGAAAGACTCTGAACTAAACGCCTATCCGACTAGGTGGACTGTGTTCTCTTTCTTTGGAGAACTTGACGTCGGTCACCTTTTTTTTGCTATCATGGGCATCACGGAGACAACTCTTCCTTCTCAAGTCGCGGTGAGTACCTAGACACCAGCCGAAAGGTGATGGACTGTTATACAGGATATCATGAGCAGAGTGTACGGCCTGCATAGACTGATGATGATTCGTAGTGATCTCGGCATGGCTTTGGCTCCCATGCATGTATGTCGTGCTGAGGATATATACTGTACGTGTCAACTTCTTGGACAGGCCCGGTTCACGACTTTGCAACGCCGTGGCAACAGCGTTCTCTTACTTAGCGCGTCTCCCTGGTGGTGTTACGCAAGGACTCAACCCCTAGATGTTATTTCGTGAATTAAAGCCGGTACGTAACGCCCAACTCAGATGTTAACTGTCGGACTACAGCTTGTAATCTTGACTATCGTGTCGCTGCTCCTATGGTGCTGGTATGGCGATGGAATAGTGCTGCAACCACTTCAGCGAGAAAGCGAAAAGGCGTCTGCTCATGGCGATGTCAAGGATGTTAACTGAGACATGGTCACAGGTTACGGATCGCCAGGCGAACAAGGGATCGAGGAGGGCTTTCAAGGCCGTCGTAGCGCATCCGACGAGTATATAGTCGCGTAAAGTACGAAATTATGAGCCTAGGAAGATCATTGGCCTTGGATCCTCACTATCCTGTCCATTACAGTCTGCAGAGTTGCACGTCGTTCGCGCGCTCTCTCTGATATGCAGCGCAAGATTTTTATCTTGGTACGAATTCCTAGGTTGACGTGTCAATTGGGTAAAAGCCACAGCTTGTTCTCTGACGCGCATGGAAATGGGGTCATTTCCCAAATGCCTTCGAGCATCGGCTACTATTCAAAGTGGATGCGCCTGTTATTCTGACTCGCGAAGGTATTGAATTTTGGTATCCGGAGAGACAATTAGGTGAAGAGGTAACTGGTCACTAGACAAGTGAAAGAAGACTCTGGCCGCGTTCGATGAGTGAAGGCGATAGTGAGAAGGCGCACCCAAGTGATGTCTGATCTTGTGAAGCTCGCAACGGCAGACACGCTCAGTTGTCCCACCACCATTGAAACCACCGGGTGTTCACATCGAGTTGGAAAGATGCCAGGGATTATCGATTAGACGCCCAGGTCCACATTGCAACTGCGTGTCACCTGCCATTTGGCTCCCACTGCCATTTCTCTTCCCTAGCCATCATCGATTCGCTCGTAACCCCTCAAAAGCTTCAATTCACCTTGATATTTGTGGTCATCATGTATGTACTGCACGCACTGTTTTATCAGGGATGTACTGAGCGTGGTCAAGGACCAACTTAGTGATCACCATCAAGGGTATGGCTCAACGCTAGACTTCTTGTCTTATCCAAGTTGACCTTTACCAGATATCGAACTTCGTGCCCCGGTGGGGCGCAAATTCTTGCCCTCAAAGCAATTCTATGTCCAGTTTTCCATCGGAGATAACATGCGGCAGACGCCCACAGCAAACGAAAAGAAGAAGTGCACTTGTTGGGACAACGACTTGTTTCTGTTCGTACTTGGCTTCTTCCTTCACTCCTGAAAGCTCAAGACCGTTAGGGATGGGACCGATATGTCTACGTTACTCGTAAAAGTTTATCACAAGCATCATCTCAAGAAGGACGAACTCGTTGGGGTTCTCACCTATACGATCGGGGAGATAACAGGAAAATTGAATGATGGCGGTACGATCAGATTTTGTTGTCATGTTCTACTGAAGCGATCTCTGCAATCAGTGTTCCAAGAATGCCTTCGCAAGGATACCTCTGATGGGTCGGATCTCACTCAGTTTATAATCAAGTTTGCGTTTACTGCTCTGTCGTCTGATGGCCCTACTGCACAAAAACTTCAAGCTGCTGCCGCCGCCGACCAGGCGAAGGAAGCGGTAGGCATGCTCTCTCCCACACCGGTTACCGCTGGCCTTCTCGGCTCAGTCGTCGACACTGGCGCAAGCGTTGTCACAGACGTACAAACATTCCAGACCACATGGGGCGTACTCTTGAAGAGGTTGGAGCGATTTAACAAGATTGTAACTGAGATTGCAACGGTAACTCGGGTTCATCTTTCCTCTTCGCTTGCTCATCTTCTGAGCCTGATAGATACACCCATATGCGTCCCTGGCTTGGTCCGTTATATCAGCTGCGAATAACGTGCGTCTATCCCATACGATTCCGGATCCGTGCTGTCGCTGACCATTGGCGGTGATTCACACAGGCGCTCATAAAGTAGAAGGATCGCGACGAACGGATCATTCGTTTGGCAGGTGCAATGAGGGACGTCTTTGAATTCCTTGACGACGCCGATCCATTGAAGAAAATCAAGAAACACGAGAAGTCCATCAAACTTTTACTCCAGCAGGTCACGGAGTGTGGTAACTTCATCATCGATTACACCAAGCAAAACAGTTTCTGTTAGTCGTCTCCCGCTCCACTGTGACCGCAACTGATCTTTGTATCCAGGGCTTCGCACTGCAAAATACACAATCTCCAATATCGATGACACGATTGAGGCTTATGAGAACAAGCTGCATGATATGAGAGAAGCTTTCTTGAAGGATGTCGCACTTCATACAGGAATCACGGTCATCCGTATGGTGGATGTGGTACAGGACATCGGTAAGCATGAACCTCGTCAGATTGTAGCGAAGATGGTGATAGATATGCAACCCAGCGGAATCGATAGACCTGAACGATATGCCATATGCCAAGGCTAGATATGTCCCTGAAAAGGGATGCCTGCCTGGGACTCGGGAGTCACTCATTCGGGATATTTGCGACATTCTAAACGATCCCGCGGAGGATGCGCCGCGGGTCTGCCTCCTCACTGGGGTGGCCGGTTCAGGCAAGTCCGCGGTAGCTCACTCGATTGCTCGACTATTCGACGGGCAAAAGAGGCTAGCGTCTTCATATTGCTTCCTCGGCAGTGACGTCGGCAGGTGGAATTCGCAGAACCTGTTCAGCACTATTGCCCGGGATCTCTGCGATCACGATCCACAGTACAAGTCCGCGCTTTGGAGGATCGTGAAGAATAACCGAGCGCTCCGGATGTCGACATCGCCTCTTGATCAACTAGAGCAGCTCATCATCGAACCTAGCAAGGGTGACTCCGTTGGTCCACAACTAGTGGTGATCATTGATGCTCTCGACGAAAGCGGAGATCGAGCGAATCGTCAAGTGCTTTTGGAAGCAATGTCTAAGCATATTGCTGAAAATGCCCTTCCGACGAACCTTCGTTTCCTGGTTACATCTCGACCAGAGCAAGACATCCTTACCAAACTTCCACCTGGGCCGCACCTGGTTTGGAAACAAATGAGCGACATTCCCAGCAAAACTGTTGATCAAGATATCGGAAGGTTCATTCATTATTCCCTGTACAAGGATCTTGAACTCACATCGGCTTCACCCGAAAATGAGTGGGGCGGTGACCTCGTCCGTCTATCGCAGGGTCTTTTCCAGTGGGCTGCCACCGCATGCAAGTTTATCGTTGACGGGATCAATCCGCACGAACGGTTTGATATACTCATGCAGAGCAAAGGCGTTCCTTCCAAGTGGCCCTTAGAGCAGCTGTACCGAACCATACTAGAACAATTATTTGAATCCGACGACAAGCGACGATCGTTTCTTGATGTGATGGCCATTGTTCTCACAATTCATGAACCTCTTTCTCTTGCTTCCTTATCTGCTCTCTTCGACTCAAACAAAAAACTAAATGTGCGATACATCATCAAACGAATGGGGTCACTCTTGGATGGGGTGATTGACGAAAACAAACCTATCTGGCCGCTTCATACCTCATTCCGTGACTTTTTGCTAGATGAGACTCGCAGTTCAACCTTCCATATCCACATCCTACCACATCCCCCATCTCTTGGACAGGCATTACTATCTTGCATGCAAAATAAACTGAGGTTCAACATTTGTGGTCTCAAAGATTCTAGAGACTATAATGCTAGTATTCCTGGTCTAGATGATGAGGTGAAAAAGGCCATCCCTCCTGAACTATCCTACTCCTGCAGATACTGGATGAACCACCTGCAATATGCAGCCTGTACACCAAAACTATTAAGTGACATCACTCAATTCTTCAAGGACTTTTTTCCCTATTGGGTTGAAGCTATCAGTCTTCTTTCTCACAGCACCCCAGTACTCCCTATTGTATCTGCCACACAAACATGTGCTATCTTGAACACTTGGGCAAAAGTAAGTTGTGTCATGGTAATATTATAGATAATTAACAAGGATGTGAAACAGGATGAAGAGATTAGTACACTGGCATCAGAAGCAGCCAGATTTATTCAGGTGTTTGCTCCTATCCTTCAAAAATGTACCCCACACTTGTATCTATCAGCCATGGCTCAGACTCCCACCAACTCACCACTATGGAAGCTTTGGGCTAAGCATCTTCAGAAGCATGCCTCTATGATATCTGGGCACCTAGCTAGTTGGCCAGCTGAGGTGCATAATATACAAGGACATAAATATAATGTTTGTTCTGTTGCTTATTCCCCTGATAGCAAGCACATTGTCTCTGGCTCTTCAGACAAGACCATTAGAGTTTGGGATGGAACCACTGGTGAGACTGTGGCAGGTCCATTCCAGGGGCACAGAGACACTGTCTTGTCTGTTGCCTATTCTCCTAATGGCAAGCACATTGTCTCTGGTTCAAGAGACAAGACCATTAGGATTTGGGATGGAACCACTGGTGAGACTATAGCAGGTCCATTCCAGGGGCACACAGACACTGTCTGGTCTGTTGCCTATTCCCCTAATGGCAAGTACATTGTCTCTGGCTCAAGAGACAAGACCATTAGGGTTTGGGATGGAACCACTGGTGAGACTGTGGTAGGTCCATTCCAGGGGCACACAGACTCTGTCTTGTCTGTTGCCTATTCCCCTGATGGCAAGCACATTGTCTCTGGCTCAAGAGACAAGACTATTAGGGTTTGGGATGGAACCACTGGTGAGACTATGGCAGGTCCATTCCAGAGGCACACAGACTCTGTTTGGTCTGTTGCCTATTCCCCTAATGGCAAGCACATTGTCTCTGGCTCTCCAGACAAGAGCATTAGAGTTTGGGATGGAACCACTGGTGAGACTGTGGCAGGTCCATTCCAGGGGCACACAGACTCTGTCTTGTCTGTTGCCTATTCTCCTAATGGCAAGCACATTGTCTCTGGTTCAAGAGACAAGACCATTAGGGTTTGGGATGGAACCACTGGTGAGACTGTGGCAGGTCCATTCCAGGGGCACACAGACTCTATCAACTCTGTTGCCTATTCTCCTGATGGCAAGCACATTGTCTCTGGCTCAGATGACAAGACCATTAGGGTTTGGGATGGAACCACTGATGAGACTGTGGCAGATCCATTCCAGAGACACACAGACTCTGTCTGGTCTGTTGTCTATTCCTCTGATGGTAAGCACATTGTCTCTGGCTCAGATGACGAGACCATTAGGGTTTGGGATGGAACTACTGGTAAGACTGTGGCAGGTCCATTCCAGAGACACACAGACTCTGTCTTGTCTGTTGCCTATTCCCCTGATGGCAAGCACATTGTCTCTGGCTCAAGAGACAAGACTATTAGGGTTTGGGATGGAACCACTGGTGAGACTGTAGCAGGTCCATTCCAGAGGCACACAGACTCTGTCTTGTCTGTTGCCTATTCCCCTGATGGCAAGCACATTGTGTCTGGCTCTTCAGACAACACCATTAGGGTTTGGGATGGAACCACTGGTGAGACTGTGGCAGGTCCATTCCAGGGGCATATAGACTCTATCTTATCTGTTGCCTATTCCCCTGATGGCAAGCACATTGTCTCTGGCTCTTCAGATGAGACCATTAGGGTTTGGGATGGAACCACTGGTGAGACTGTGCCAGGTCCATTTCAGGAGCACATAGATTTTGTTAGGTCCATTATCTATTCCTCTCATGGGAAGTCTATTTTTTCCAAGTCTAGTGATGAACCTATTGATGTATGGAGAACACAAGGCCTTACTTTCCTGTATCATTTGACCATACAGAATGATGGTTGGATTCAATCCTCACATGGTCATGTCTTTGGCTGGATTACTTCTTGGAATAGACATCTTCATTGGCTTCCATATAATTCCCTAGTTATATCTCCACATGGCAGGTGTCAAGCTCATGTTGACTTTTCTTTATTTGGGGAGTCCTGGGTATCTTGCTGGAATTCTTGATATATATTACATTCTCCCATGATCTTTAGTGAAACCATTTCTGTTTTTCTTGTATATATTTTTTGTCAATAAATAACCTAATCTACTATGATCATTTCTAAATGCCTAGACATTATTAAACCTTCATTATGAACATTCAATTAATAACACTTTATCTGTCTAGTCACACAGCTCAGTAATGTAAGTAGCATTTGGTCTTATCCACTATATGTATATAGCTTGCAAAATATATCTATATTTGTTAATCAGTGCTTCTATAACTAATTAGATAGGATCAAGAATCCTACTACCTTACAACCTCATGGCTGTGACAAAGCTTCTCTCAAGCTTAGTGAGAGTGAAGAGAAAAATCTCTAGCACATTTTTGTTTCCTGGTACATGTTGCTGGTGGCCAAAAGTATGTATCAATGGCAAATCATGTGTAAAGACACCTATACACCTGGGAAGGGAAGGATTATGCAGTCACTACCTTATCCCAGAACCTCATCACAGAAACTCATAAATGCTTTATAGAACAATCACAAAACAAACACACCATACACTATACAATAATACATGTTTTCAAAATCTGTAGTCCAATAATGACTCTGGGAAGACATAGCCCCCTTCAGAATCCTAGACAAATGCCTCAAATACCATAAGCCTCACCATATAGATCCCTTAGCCACTCAAGCTCATATATTGTCTTTCCTAGTGATTTATCTAAATGACCAACACTTTTCTGTATGAGATGATGTAAGCCCATTGGAGTTGGGCTGCTACACATACCAAGTTCTCTTGAACACTCTAATGAATTGTTCATGAGCAGTTTTGTACATTTCTTCTCTCATCTCTCCCTTGGAGTCAGAATTGTACCCCATCTCCTGCATGAGGTTCTAAACATGCTGGTCTGCCTTTGAGCTGATCACTTGTTGGCATTGATAATGGGATGACAGTACACAAAGTCAGTTGCCTGCACAATGTGCACAAACTACATCACAACACCAGGTGAACACATCTAAACAGGTACATGAGACTCATATCACAATACTAGGCATCCACAGACCTTGGCAGATTCAACAGCAAGATGATCACACACCATACCACATCCAGCTCTCCCATCCACTTCTTTTGTACCTCTGTCTAATCCAACTCCTATTCAAGGTCTCACCACCAGAAACAAAAGGTAAGAAACACCACAGTCATGTAGAACACACTGTGATGTGCAATACTCAGAGGTTCCTCACTAGCCTGCAAGATGCTATTGAAAGTATCCAAATGGCTCTGTAAAATGTGCACCAGTCTGTACATGCCTTCACAATTGACAAACTGTGCCTGACAAACAAATGAGGCGATGTAACTTGCCATGGTGGCATGCACCACAGTGGGTACCTCCTGATCAAGAAGTGCCTTCTCAATGAGCAGGCCTTGGAGCACATCACTGAACTCCAGATCAAGAGGAATACCAAAAAATGAGGAATTGGGTATATTGTGACTTGAATGTGCAGATGATGGCCAGGTTGAAATAGCCAAGAAGGTATGGAATATGCAGCCTGCATCACCCATCCCAACTCTGGGGATGGCAGTCAAGAAGGGTCAAGTGGGGAAAACAAATTATCTGTGTAGAGCATAGGCAGTGTGTTGGATGCATCAGTGATGTAGCATAACCTATTAAAGTGATTAAATATCAACTTGAGAATAGGATCCAGTTTATTGACCTTCCCCTGCATATCGCAGTAGCTCATCTTCAGAACCATCATCCAACGAGACATCAGTGGATCCATCAGAGTCAACGTCGTCGTCGTCCGTATCAGAGTCTTCGTTGTCACCTTCCTGACCCATGACAACATCAAATGGATTGAATCCGAAATAAGTTGCCATTTTCCCATGACTCGTCTTGCCAACTCCACTTTAATCTCCACCTGTGATGATATTCAGCTGAGTCTCACACATTGTAATTGAGGACCATACGCACATCTATATGAAGAGCTCGATCAATGATAAGGGCAAGTATGCGATCAGCCAGCTCAGCGCAGTATTCTGTGATCCGCAGCAGATTCCGTATGTACGTTACTTGTCTGACTTGGGATTGACGTTTATGAGGAAATTTTCTGACAAGGAGAGGCTGCAAGGTTGATGGCAGGGTGGGTATGAGACAAAAGGTGGCGTAGCAGATGACGCAGATGATCGTACATGACGCTGCGTGTCAGAGGCGTAGCGGAGCTCTCTGGGCCACTCGCATTAAGTGCTTGTAATCCAGATTCTACAAAATGAGTGGGTCACGTAGGATTCCACCGGCAGCAACGAGAATAACATACGAAACGTCAGGCCCTGGGCAATTTTGCTGAGAACGAGGGAAAGGTATTCTGGCCTGGCACTCAGGAGCATGCCAATGAAAACAGTGTACGACTTTAGGAAACCGGTGTCCATCGTCATCCACGGCAGGTTCACGATAGCCTCGACGTAGAGATGCGTGGTGCCTCTCCAGCCTAGAGAGCACATGTGAGAGCGCATAGGCGTAGTTTGGATAACGACGTCACACTTTCACTCAATTTTCTTGGGTTGAACTGGTTGACGAGTCTTTCAATGCTGTGGCCCTACAAACGAGATCAGTCGAGTGAAGGAGGCGCACACAAGGCCACTAACATTGCGTTTCTCTTGCAATGCCTTTAAGATAAACAAACATTTCCCGTTTAAACTCTTCTCCTTGTCTAACGCGGAAATCCATCGCTATAGGACGCTGAGCGAGAGACAATTGATCAGCATCGACTCGGGTGGTGCTTTGCCATATTTTTCGATAGTAATTTTTGGTAATTGTTTCATAAATCTTGTAGTGGTAAGTGGCTCCGACTTGGGTGTACGCTGGTTGAATCACGAGTGTATCGAATGGGGATCCATCCTCGTGATGAAAGACCTGGTGCAAAATGACATGTCCATATTTGGTATTATCACACAAATTATGACTTCCCGAGGCTTTGCGCCCAAGTGAGTTCATCTCGTTGCTCGTACGTGGCTACATCTTGTGTTTGAATATTATATAAAAACCCTCTTGGGAACAGTCTTTTGCAAGGACCAAACTTGAACGATCAACATCATCACCCTTCATAATTGTACTTCCCAACACGATAGTCGAGGATTCGAGGACGGAGTACTTTGCAGGTCACTGCTTCAAGTAGCCATTTTGGAGAAATAGCGCTCCCTAACGCGGACGGGCCATCCTCGGGCGCAAACACCATGCGACAATGCGTCAACTCCTCTAGCGCTGGTACAAACTTGTAATCAGCGGGAGGCTCGACGATATGGTATGTGAGCAAAGAAGCTAGATTGGGCATGCAGCCATCAGTGAGTGTCGAGTGTCATAATCCATCGAGTTGACCCAGCACCGTCCTCCAAAAGTAAGGAAAGAGCAGTGGGTTCTTGATGCGAAACGTCTGAACACGTACCAAAGGGACAACACGACAGAAACTACTTGAGATATAGTTCATCTCGCTGATCATCGTCCAGGGCACCGGGTTGACAAAGATGGCAAGAGGAACGTTGAAATTCAGTGGAGATATCGTCAACAGATCAGGTTCAAGTATCGTTCAATTTCTCTGACAGATGTTTGGACTGGGTGAAACCCCATGCAAGAGCCAAAGAAATTGGAGCATAGTCGTTAGAGCGATCTTCTCGTGTGTTGGGTCCTTCGCCGAGTATCATTTTCAATGGGATGTTTGTGGATGATAGTAAGGTGAATTCAGACTCGCAGGATCATCTCGTCGTGACACGATGTATGTTTTCGGTTGCTAGGATTTACGGAGATTTATTAGGACCGTTATGTAGACTGGGTGACCAGTCTCGTCTTTTTTATCAGTATGGGCATGGATGTGTGTATTTGAGTACGGATACGTCCTTTCGAGTGCTACTTTCAGGACAAAAGGTAATTTGAGCAAGTATCGTAGCGCGTCTGACTTGTGGGTATGTGACAGCGATACCCTAGTGCATGTCTTTTCGCTCGGTATGATCACGGGTATTTTTTCTACCCTTGAGATGGTTTACAAGGTTAATCATACACTCCGAGAAGAGCTGCCGTCCCATGTCCCGACACCCCCTTGAAACCTGTCAGCCATGTCTAAATCTCCTCGGAGAGATACCCATCCGTACGAGAACTTCTGGCTTCTGAGCATTCAAGCATGGTAAGTCGAGAACGGAGCTCTTCGCGGGTAAACAGTGCATCGAATAGGAAATCATATCGAGAGATACTATCCGTTGATAGAGTCCCCTCAGGCGCAAACTTGATGTCGTATAGTGTTAATTCATCCAGCGCTGGTACAAATGCGTGGCGGGGTGAATCTTCGAAACCGGTCACCAGTTCTTCGGAAACAGTAGCGAGAAATGAGAGATTAGGCATGAAACCCCGACTTAGTTTCAAGTGACGTAGTCGATGGAGGGGGCGTAGCATCTCCTCCCAAAAGCCAAGCCAGAGTGGCGGGTGGATGACTTGAAGAGTTTGAACACGTTCTAAAGGGATAGAGCGACAGATCTCGGGTGCGATGCGATCAATATTGCCATTTGGATTCGACGGCTCCCCTTGAACAAGGATGGCGAGAGGAAGGTTGCAATATTGTAGTGAATATACCGTCGACAGCTCAGGGCAACAATCCTCCTGCGTCAGGGCACACAGAACGAATGATGTATCCCAGTCATGAAAATGGATGAATAGCGAACGGAATGTCGGGCAGAATGACAACGGATCTTCAGATTGGCTGTATCTTTGTGCTAGAATCGAAGAAAATTGGGCATAATCATTGATAGTAGTGTCATCTTCTGATTCGATTTCCAACCCAACTTTTGATTTCAGTGGGAAGTTCGTGCAAGATAATAAAGCAACAACCGCCGAAAGTGGGCCAGCGACAAAGAGACGCGCGAGATGAGGTAAAACGATTTTCGAGGACACGCGGAATCCACCACTGGAGAGAAACTGGCGGGCACTCGGGAGAGCATCCTCGAGATGTAAGACTTTAAGGTTGTTCATACGACTCAGCGAGGCTAGAAAATCCACAATATTCTGTTGAGATGGAGCGGGAATCCATTTAAGGGACAAAGCTGTTAATCTGCTCAGGTTGAGCGAATGCAGTGGGAGCATACAACAAGTAAGCTTCACCACCCGAAGTGACGGAGTATCCCCATCACTGATAGTTGGAACCCATAAGGAAGGATGTGCCAGACCAATATCCAGGATCCGCAAACGGGGAGCTGACAAGGAGAGATTTATTGGGAGAGCTGCATCTGGAACGTCCAGACGGAGTTCTTCAATTCGTTCCATTTGGCTCAGCAACTTCTCTACATGTTCCCTGGACCAGAGTGCGGCTCTATCGAGATTGAAGCGGATTCGCATCTTCAATGATGCTTCTCTCGACCTCGCTAGTAATTCCTCCGTCCAACGTGGTGATAAGGTGAAGTGATACGCCCAAAGTGTCGGGCAGTTTAGAGCAACACCGCGCCAACGACGGCACACATACGATACGTTGATCCAATAAGGAGTACAGTCGGTACAGTGGCTTCTCTCCTCGTAAAAGTATTCGTGTGCGCCGAAGATAAATATGTCAGCAAGTATTTCAGGTGGGAGGCGAGAGATAGGCAGAAACGAGTTTTTGAGAGCTTGAAGGTCGGACAACAATGCCCACTGCCTTTTGATCTCTTCGTCAACGCGTGCTGGGGTCATCGCGGTCGTCATATGTAATCACTTTAGACCACTAGGGGTTTCCTGACAGGAAATGATATGTAACGGTGAGCGTTTGTACGTTGATGCGACATTTAGAACTTACGAGGAGCAAAGTTATGAGTTAAGAATGGCCTATCTTTCAATAATCGAAGCCTGAGTAGTCGGGAGTGAGGTGAAAAGAAGATGGCGCGCATGGTACCGAAGAAATAAGAATTTGTGCGTTGTTTGCGGTGGAACAATGGTCCAAGAGCAAACGGGTTGTTGAAAACAAGACAAGGCGCGGCATTGTCATCCACAATCCGCCAAACGGTGCAGGGAAAGGACAAGGGCGGACTACCAACGAGAGGAGTCAAGATCAAGGCGGAACGCCGACCCTTATGCCCCTGGGTGGCCAAAGCACGCTGGACTGTCTGCGCTAACAAATGATCCAACAGACTCGACATGGACAGACGCGTGCCCCCCATCCACGTGTATTGAAGCAAGCAAAAGAATACGTTGGCAGAAATGCGCCCGAGACGTCGTGCGGTGTCAACATGTCATGACGCTCTCCGAATGCCAGGGATGGACAACAGAACTGTGGCGAATAGCATAGCATGTTCACGGCGAAACCCGGGGTCACCGGTCAACCTTGGCATGGAGTTCGTTGCCTATCTTTCGACCGGACGGCGTTTGGATCATCGTTGGGTTACGGTACCACGTGTATTTGGAAGACTGTCAAAGGAGACAAGATGAGTGAAGCAGAATGCGCAGAGGACCACAAGGAGCAGAGAAAGGTGAATATAGACCAGGAATGGCATCTTGTTGCATAGCCCTGTCTTGCCAAAGATGTGCCCCAAATCGGTGTCCGACACCGGTTACTGTCACAGTTTACAGCTCGTATAGGTCCATGCATTGAAAAATCAAATACAGAGACCATGCACAAGACCACGTTGGAAACAAAATATATAGGCTTACCTAGTAGCCACCACAGCGGTCCACAGGTCGGAAAAGCAAAGAAACCAAGACACGACTGACCGGTCCATGGTAAATCTGAATGTTTCAGGGACCATTAACTGGTGCCCTGATCAGCGGTTCACTAGCTAGCGTGGATTTGGCGTACTTGTTTTCTAGAATTGAAGTTCGTTGCATTTGAACAACACATCATTTTGGAATTCGCTTCCGATTGAAGGAGCCTATTAGTGCCTAGGCCAAATCATCAATTCAATATCCAATCAATAGTACCTCGTATTCGTTGTTTTCATATGACCATATGTCCGTTCTTTATTCATAATGTGCTCTTGCGAAGCTATCTTACAGTGCATTTGCGAGTACAAGTAATGCGTGAGTCATCTACCCCGATCTAAGGACGTCATGCTGCTATTTGGCGCTCGGCGCCCTCCCCCGAGGCCTGAATAGTGACTACTCCAAATCTGCAAAACGTTTTAGCCAAGGTCAAGTATCCAATAATCAAAGTAGTGTAAAACACCTCATACCCACCAAGACAAGTACATGGCTCAAGCCGAGCAGACGCGTGTCGAATCTAGGTCCCCCGCAGAACACTTGCAGTGGGAGGCATGCTTTCGGCATGACTTGACAGCCGGACGCCGGCGCCTCGAAACGCACACCTGCGCAACAGAAGAAGCGATGATTGCCAAGACGAAAAAGATAAAAATAAGGGCGCTTGTGTCCAGTACGCGCCGGGGGCGGGGCATCGTGAAGTCCCCGAGCGTCTCCGAGCAACCGAGGTCGATCACCGGATCAGCCGACATAGAACTAACCACATCACTCATATCCCCAAACGGCCAATGCTCGCCATCTGTGGGCGGCACGACGCACGTCACTAGAGTGCTCGCGTTGTCGATAGGCTCGAATTCGGGCTGCGTTACAGACTGTATGACTTTGGACGAGTCGAGTACGAATGGTGCAGGGGTTGGGATGGCCTCCCTGGTGCAGTTTTCGCCGCGTACACCAATGAAGGAGGTATTGCCGACGAGGATATTGTTTTCGACAGTGAAACCCACGACGGAGCTCACGGCCACACCATAACCGAATGTCCCTGTGAGGCGGTTGTTGCTTACTATTCCGCCGTAGCTGACATTGTTGTGATACTTGTCTCCGAACCAGATGCTGGGGCCGATCGCAAGACCAACTCTATATCGATCGACATCAGACACTCGGATACGATAATAGTAAGGATGAACATACTTTATGATGACGTTGTGTTCGTTGATTCCCTTCGTCTTTGATCCTTGCGCAACTTCAGAAGCAAATCCACCAGCGATGATGTTGTTGGTTACCACAACCCCACTGAAGTTCCCTCTAAATGGGCTGACGTCAACCAGGTTGATGCCTCCCAAAAGGGTTTGCTGTGGAATTAGTCCTAAGATCTCCGAGTGGCGCAAGTTGCCAAGCACGCACTGTCTCCACCCAAATGGTGTTTTCTTCCACACGTGTACCCGGCGATCCAAAGAGAACGATACCACCATCCGTGGGATTCTTGATCCTGTTTTTTCTTATCAAACTATTGCGGCATGCAACACTGATACCATCCGCCCATTCCTCGTAAGCATCGGACCCTGCTGGACCGATATCGTTGTTTTGGACTGTGACGTTGGTGCAGTCGAGATTTCCCTGCGCAACATGGAGACAAGACCAGCCACGTGGGTCAAACGAGCGAACATGTTCGATTGTTTGATGAGCATTGGAGCCACCCATTTCGATGTTTGCTCCTCCATGAATTGCTGGAGCGCCACGACGCGCACCATCGATCTATGCTCTAGACTTAAGAGGTGAAAACGATGCGAAACTGGGATGCCGTCACCTGCACGTTGCGGAGCTTGACCCCATTGCAATGGGTGCACGTTCCTATGACAGCAGTAGTTTGGCCCTCCCCGCCGACGATCAGCGTCGCTCTGGTAGAGTCAGTTGGAAGTCCGGCAGTGCTAATTTCTTGATTCGGCGCCGCAAAGTAAAGGGGGGCAGTTAGGAGGTAGTCTTCCTCCGGACATAGACTGAGAGTATAACCTGGACCGGAATGTTTGAGGAGCTGATTTAAACGATGCGTGAGGGTGCTTGCAGGGTTGGGCGGTTCGCAGCCAAGGTTCGAAAAGGACATCGTCAAGCGCTAACACTGGAGATAAGATCACGACGTCAGCACAAGAAAGAATCCAGAGTCTATAAGACTGGCACAATCAAAGGCCGACCATGATAAAACAGAGCATGTACATGATGCAGCAGCTTCACATGAGCTCCACAACAATGGGGGGGCATGTGGTCCACCGAGTGCGCCTTTTCACTGAAACGTCGGTACTCACCAACGGCGGTATTATTTGTGAGAGTCCTCTTCTTCGCCCCACGGAGATTACTGACCTGAAGGATGTAGGATAACCGCAGCCGCCGTGAAACGTTCGCACTGGTGCGTAGCGACCAATTCGGAAAATGGCTGTGGCATGGCATCCGCACGTTTGGGCCGTACGACTTAAGTACTTATGCCCATCTGTGACGGTTGTCTTGGCTTTCGGATCGGCGCTAGGCGGTCATAAAGAATCAGAATCGAAGATAAGGCATCAATCCGCTTACCGCTGGCTCCACTCGTCTCCACTAGTACTATTTGGTTACCTTGCTATCAATTTCCGATGATCGCACAATTGAAAGCATGGAACGGCATAGAATGTATGCAGCACTAGCTTGCTCTGAGTGTTCTGAGCCCGCCCATACCATCAGTTTACGGGACGAGGGTGGCTCAGCGAAGACGATTCGGCGGTGGTAGAGAGCTGCCGCTCTGTACTACTAGTGCTTACTGAGCGTTCGCCATTGAAGGACTAATGACGTGACGTGATATCACTTCGAGGCTCAAGTGTGCGCCACATAAACGTTGCGCTCTGGTAATGCGATTATCTACGGACCGCGAACCATATTATAAACCCACATGGAGATATATGAACTACTTTGAGAACGGGGGCGGAGCGGGCAGGAAGATTCACTAGGGTGGGAATCGTTATCTCATCTGCCGACACCAGGTGGAAGAAATGTAGGACTCGACATGACATGTCTTCCATCGCTTAGGGATGCACATCTAACCTTCATCGGAAAATATCTTGTTTACCGTAGGAAGTTTACCCGTGGCATGCCACAGCTTTTTTTTTGCATGCGTGCCTTCATGTGCCACACGGTAATATCTTTCCGTATGGGTAAGGTTTTTCTGCAGTTGAGATAGTACCTCTCTTTCAAGATCCATATTGTTAGTTTTCACCATAGAAAATGTTATTTCCATGTACCATAGTAAGAGATACTCATGTCTAAACGATATGTCCGTGTTAGAATGGTGAAGTAATTGCTATGTACTAATCGCCACTTGCATAAAGTGCGAAGGATAGATATGCGTCGAACTTGCTGCTAATAGATAGCATGATCTAACAAATGTCCAAAAGTTCCCAGAGCATAAACGTGGATGAGAGGGATCTAATCCTAGCCCAGTTGCCGGATGTAGATGGCGTTTTGAGGGTACAATTTGGCCGTTGCCGATCGTTTCAAGGCCCATCTCCGCACGAACCAGGTTGCGACACCCAAAAGGATCACGGCTGCAATGGAAGCAATAACAATCCCTGCAATCGTACCAGATGAGGGGCCTGAACTCGTCGTCGGGGCCGCTTCGGGAGGATTGACTGGTGGAGCATTGGAACTCGGATTCCCTCCAAACGGCCAGAAATCACCACCCGCAGGGGGCTGAACACATGTCAGAAAGTCAGCGGCCGAAACATTCGTAAAGCCGAATTGTGTAGTGGACTTTTGGACAGTATTGAAGTCAGCCAAGAAAGCAGCAGGAGACGGTGTGGGGTCATTGGCAGTACAGTTCGGCCCCCGCGCACCAATGAACGAGGTGTTGCCGACGAGAACGTTGTTCTCTACCGTGAAGTTCGTAGCTGCACTCATGGCGATACCATAGCTAAATGCCCCCGTAAGCTGGTTGTTCTCTACCGTCGCACCCTTGCTGACGTTGTTGCCGTATTGGCTGCCAAACCAGATCTTAGGGCCGATAGCGATGCCGATTCTGGGTCAATTCTTAGAAGACGTCGGAGTTAGGAAGGATAATAACATACTTGATAACAGTATCGTTGGTATTTGTCCCTTTCGTCTCTGACCCTTGAGCGGTCTGAGAAGCGAACCCACCAGCAACGATGTTGTTGGTCACTACGACACCGTCGTAGTCCCCGTCATATGGATCAACGTCAACTAAGTTGATACCTCCTAAGAGGGTTTGCTGTAGGACAACTATCTTTAGATCTCCGCGGGAACGGGACGTCAAGAGCTCACCGTTTCCACCCATATCGTATTGTTTTCCACACGGGTACCCGGTGACCCGAAAAGGACAATACCACCATCCGTTGGGTTATTGACCATGTTATTCTTTATCAGGCTATTGCGGCACGCCACGCTGATACCATCCGCCCATTGTTGGAAAGCGTCGGACCCTGCCGGGCCGATATCGTTGTTTTGAACGGTAGTGTCAGTGCAGCTGAGGTTTCCTTGTGCCACGTGGAGACAAGACCAGCCTCGTGGATCATAGGAATGAACGTATTCAATCATCTGGCCAGCGTTGGAGCCACCCATTTCGATGTTTGCACCTCCGGCCATTGGTGGAGCACCGAGACGTGCGCCATTGACCTGGATCATGTTTGAGGCGAGACAAGACAAGAAAGCCAAGAGATCTGTCACCTGCACGTTGCGAAGTTTGACACCGTTGCAATTGGCGCACGTTCCATCCACTGCAGTAGTCTGGTTTGTGCCGTTGACGACCAGCGTCGCTCTTGTAGAGTCGGTTGGATACCCAGTAGTACTAATTTCCTGATTCGGCGCGGCGAAGAGAAGCGGGGCGGTGAGGGGGTACTGTTGGCCGGCACACAAACTGAGAGTATATCCTTGACCGGAAGAGTTGAGAAGCGTGTTCAGCCGGCTTGTTAAGGTATTGGTAGGGTTAGGTGATTCGCAACTAGATCTACGGCAAGGACGGGTCAGAACGCGAACAAGAACCGAAAACACGCCCGTTTACCTATGAGAAAGTGGGATGGGCATGGTGGTAAATTAGTACTGGGCGAAGAGCGAGGAAAGGGAGAGGGTCAAGGAATGACAGGACGGCTAACCTGGCTCACGATAAAAGCCATGGCTGAGAATAATAAACGAACCTTATTTCGGGGTGCCTTACTTGTCTTGCTAAATAATTAAATAATTGACACTTGGCACTGCACGTGACTCCAGATCTTGTGTACGTCCATGGGTGAGAGTTCATCGTCTTCGTTGAATCAATCGCTGACAGTCGCAGAGTCTTCTGTGGCCAAGCAGCTCGTAGACAAGATCTATGAAAAGAGAAAGGCTGCAGCACTCGAACTTGAAAAGTAACTCTGCTCGTCTACACTACATCGGCTCACTCAGACACCACTGCCCAGGCAGATTCGCGAATGCCATCAACAAGGCGACCGCCGCCGCATCAGCCAAATCATAGACCAACTTGTGGACATGTTCAGTAATACCTCGAATGCATTACATATCCGCAATGGTGGCCTCATTGGGCTCGCCGGGACCGCTATTGCACTCGGCGTCGACGTTGCCCCATACATGGACAAATTCATCGAGCCAGTTCTCACCTGCTTCACAGACCCAGAGAACAGGATACGATACTTCTCCGCGGAATGCTTGTATAACATCGCCAAGGTCTCCAAGGGCGAGGTTCTCGTATATTTCAACCCCATATTTGATGCCCTTAGCAAGGTCTTTCACTCATAACACTATCTACAATACCCCATCTGACGCATCTCAGCTTGCTGCGGATTCTGAATTGTCTGTTAAGAACGGTGCTGAACTCCTCGACCGCCTTTTGAAGGACATTGTTGCCGAAACCGCCTCTGTATATATTCCTCAATATCCAGAAACGGAAAGAATACGCAGTCAATATGACTTCCAGGAGCAGAGCATCCTTGTACCGTATCCCGACGATTCCCTCTTCAATGCTAACTCGGCTCCCAGAAAGGCGTTTTCGCTTGCTCGATTCATCCCCCTTCTTCAAGAGCGTATCTATGTCGTCAGCCCATTTACTCGGACGTACCTTGTGTCTTGGATCATCGTCCTCGATTCGATACCGGAACTCGAACTTGTTTCCTATCTTCCCGATTTCCTCGATGGCCTTCTGTTAGTCCCTCTTAAGCCAGTGTCCCCTCGCTACTGAAAAGCTTCATCCAGAAAGTATCTCTCCGATCCTACAGAAGATGTCCGTGTTGCCACAGAAAATATCCTGGCCGACTTCCTTCGCGAAATACGCGATATCAGCGCGCTGCGTCACCGCCAAGAAGAAATTGCCGAGTCATCGGAACACCGCCGAACAGATGAAAAGCTTCCCGATAGTAGCCTTTCGCATTCGGAGCGCGCTTTGTTCATTCACGAGGGTGATGTCACACATGACCATGACGGCGAGTCGAACGAGCAAAAATCCGAGAAGGAAAATCGAACTACTGGAGGTGGTGTTTCTTTCATTCTCAGCATATCTCTACTCACCGGTTGTAGCATGGGTACCCGGACAAGGGGTTCGGATAGACTACGCAGCAATAATTGAAATCCTAATTCAGCAGCTGGATGGACAACGTTAGTCCCCCGGTCACAGGCGATTTTTACTGCTAAGATTACCATCTAATAGATGATGAAATACAGCAATCCACAGCTCTCAGGTGGCTGGCAGAATTTTTGGTTTTCGCGCAAGAAGTGATGCTTCCGTTTACCCCTCGTCTAATCCCCGCAATTTTACCCAACCTTGCCCATCACGTTTCTATGATCCAGTCCGCAGCCATACGAACAAATAAACTTCTCACAAAGGTCATTCAAGACCTACCCTACCCTGGGGACAAACCTTCTCGACAGTCTACCATCGAAAAGACAACATCCACTCGTACGTTAACTGGTTCACCAACCCCTACCGCAACCGCACTCCCATCTCGTCAACCCACCGTTCAAGCAGCGTCTCAAAGGGACTTGTCATCTCCTGAGTCGATTGCAGACGCTCAGCCCATATCAGATAAACCTCAGACTCCGAAATCTCGTGCCGGCAATCTTGTTCCCGCAGCTCCCGAAATTCCTAGCCGCCCGCAATCCAGGACGTCTTCAATTAGCACATCTGGCCCACAAGCGCCTGCAGTAACTGCTCCAACGTTACCGTCGCCTGTCCAAGAAGAACAAGACGAAGACGAAGACATCTTTGATTACGTAGCAACTGTGAACGAATTAACGATACAATTCTTGAGTGAACATGAGCAGACAAGGGTGGCGGCGTTACAGTGGCTGATCATGCTCCACCAGAAGGCACCTAAAAAGGTATGCGATTACTATGAACGACTGTCCACTTTGGCTCATTCTATCGGAGATACTGGCCATGGAAGATGGTACATTCCCTGCGCTACTCAAGACACTGTCGGACCCATCTGAGGAGGTTGGTTTATCCATCAGGACTGCATCGCAACTATCTCATGCTCGGCTTTCTAGGTAATTAAGCACGACTTGCAACTTCTCGCACAGATCTCTTCCAGTTCAGAGGAAGGCTACTTCCGCGTCTTTATGATGAATCTTTTGGAGTTGTTCAGCACGGACAGGAAATTACTGGAAGCACGTGGAAGTTTAATTATCCGGCAGCTCTGCTTGAATCTCAACACTGAACGGATATATCGCACATTTGCAGAGATTCTGGAGAAAGAAGAGGTATTGCCATTATCCTTTGATTGCAGTATTATATGCTGACAGCGTGCAGGATCTCGAATTTGCTAGCGATATTGTCCAGAAGCTCAATACGATTCTTGTGACATCTCCAGAACTCGCAGAGTTCAGAAAACGACTCAAAAGTGTGGAGACTCGGGTGTGTATTGTGGCTCGCGTGGCTGACTGGGATTGATTGTTTCGCGTTCTCTAGCAAGACGGACAGGCTTTGTTCACAACGCTTTACCGGTCATGGTGTCACAATGCAGTATCCGTATTCTCGCTATGTTTATTAGCGCAAGCATATGAACATGCCTCTAATTTGTTATCAATATTGTGCGACAAACCTGCTTATGCATTTATTTCACCGATTCACGGATACCTAGTGTCGACCTCGAGATGACTGTTACTATGCTGGTACAGATTGACAAGCTGGTCCAGCTGATTGAATCACCAGTATTCACATGTAACGTTTTCTTTATTTCACAACGCTCGCTAACTGACAGTTGATAACTCAAGATCTTCGCCTTCAACTCCTCGAGCCTGAACGCTACCCATACTTGTTCAAATGTCTATACGGTCTTCTCATGCTCTTGCCTCAAAGCAGCGCATTCGTGTCCTTGCGAAATCGCCTCAACGCCGTCAACTCTGCCGGTTTCCTACATATTGCACCCAAGTCGTACGTCTGCCAATCGCAGTTCCTTCTCTCTGCTCACATGCCGTTGACAACCGGGCAGGACTGTCCCGTCGATCGCCGCGCGCTCCAAGATTGGACAGACTGAAATCAAATGGCAGGAACTGCTAAGCCATTTCCGGGCCGTGCAGGCCAAGCACGAGAAGGCGCGTCGACAGGCGCTCGGCGCGGAGAGTCTACCGTTTAGCGGGTTCGACAAGACAGCCGAGGTGACATCAAAGTCAGGCGATGCAAGTGGGAGTGGCACTGTGGGGCCTTCGGTGCGACGTCGGGTGGCAGGTGCTGAGCCAACGTCGGCAACGACGGCAGGGGCGAGCCGACCGGCGCTGTCGCCATTAAATCCAAAGGCGCGGCAAAACGGGCTGTTGTCGACGGCAATGGCGGCACAGGGAACGCCACTTTCGAGCATGATGAGTTCAACAAGTGGGCTAGCGTTGCAGCAGAAGCAGCGACGAGCAGGGGTGGGACCTGTAACATTGAGTCCACGCAAGAGTTGATGATGGCCTAGGGGCGGCTGATGGTTCTTGTTCTGTCGGACATTTGACGTTTCTTTCACGACTGCTTTGGAAAGCTTGTATGCCGTATGTCACATATAATGAAATGCGTCCACGATGTGGGGAAATAGTGGAACATGTTCACTGTCTTCTAATTCACATGTGCTTAGTACCCTGGCGAGGCGTCTAGCGGCCTAAGAGTCCGAGTTTCGACAGTGGGAATGTTTTCATGGTTATCCTGTTATATGTTCCAGGGTGATAAATGCTAATAGACAGAGCAATTGAAGATAACCTTTACATCCGCGCCTTGGCAGGTACGACTAAGTTTGACCGAATAATCGATATGTCATCGTCGCTCAGCCCACAGAAATTCTTCACATAGGCTTCTACGCCGCCATACTTGTCCCTGAGTAGATCCAGTGCTGCACGCATTGTTTCATACCTGATACCGTAGCAGTAAGCAAAGCGTGTGAGCGAGGGCCATCAATCCGAATTACCGAGACGTAAGCATCCGGAGTGCCAGTGGGGTGTTGGCCGCGAACAAGGGTTCTTTCAAGAGCCGTCTGAGAACCTTTTCGCGATCTGGCTCGCGGCCTATTCGTGTCAAAGAATAATCGTAGCAAATGAAATGGTCCTCCACGCCTGCGAGCTATACGGAGATGAGCGTTGATGAGCCGACTCCTCGTTTGGAGCTGTCATACCCTGAGAAGAACTGCAGCAATGATTCCTGTGCGATCTTTCCCCGCTAGGTGATACCCTGTCAACTTTGATGGGCGTTACGCGTCGGGATGCCAAGACAGACCTGTACAATGAAACAAAAATGGAACACTTGGCCTATCCCGTACGTGTCGTAGGATAGTGCCGAAAGCATGACCCCCGTGTTCAAATATTTGAGAGTATAATTTCATGAACGCCTGTAAAGCGGTCAGTGGCAGCCGAATAATAACGTCGTTTTACCTCCGTAGTGCCGCTTGCATACAATTCGAATCTTCTGTGGAAGGCAATGAGCGAAATGCGTGGAGCGCCTTGCGGCGGCGTACCTCGCCATGTTTTCTGGGCTATAGTCCTCGCTTTTAAAGACAGGCGTACGCAATATTTGTACGCCTTCAATCTTGGGTATCGGGCTACTGTACTTCTGCATCTCTGTGTCCGATCTAAGGTCAAATACAGTAGTAATTCCGAGTGCCTTCATCTGCTGAATGCCTAGCAAACTTGGCATTAGGAGTATCCCAGCATAGTTCACAAGCAAAGGAAAGAACCTTGTTCTGTGATGTGGGGTATTTCTGCGCTCCGGAATGCATAACCGGGCTTTGTGATGACGTTGGGTGTGGTTGTAGAGTAGGATCCTAGCTCCCGAACATTGCACACGCCAGATATTCGGACGAACGGTGGTTTGGAGAGAATATCTGCGACATATGCGGGGTCTAATGCTTCCAGCGAGTCGTCCGTCGTGGTCATGGCCACTTGGTAAGGCTATGAGCTCAGATCCAATTCGATTGACAGCATGATTAAATTGGGATATACAGGTAGACACGTGACGCTATGAATAGTTGGTTTGTTTAGGGCAGGCAGTCACGCGCCAAATGCGTATGCTTTGTCGCGTCGCGAGATCGCTTCTTGATTTTTGATATCTACGAGCACGATGGATTCTGACGGCTTGTCGTCGCCACCAGCACCGAGGTCGTCGTTGCCGCCGAGTAGCGCCCCAAATCCGACAGCATCGTCCAACGGTACCCCAAGATCGGTTAGACGTCCAGCAATCGACGCCCTGGCATTTGGCGATAGCGAAGCCCAAGAAGCCCAAGGAGAAGATGGAACGAGCGCCAGGCGCAGGAGGAGACCTAGAAATCAGCCAGGCGGTGATGTTCCAATGGTTAGAGATGCAGTAGGCGAGAGTGTGTGCGAAAGCTTTGAAACGTTTCTGAAAACGTGAGCAATGATCCAGCTGACGTGTTATTCCTTCTTATCATGTCGTGAACTAGGTTTACTGAGGACGTCGCATTACCGTCTACGCCTGCCTCTGACGGTGGCCTCCCTGAAGTGGTAGATGGAGAGCTGGTATATGTCCAGCAGATCCACACCATGCGAGAATACGAAATCACGACACTCTACGTGGATTACGGCCACCTCTTGCAGAGAGACGATGTTCTCGCAGATGCGATCCAAAAGCAATATTACAGATTCCTTCCGTACCTACGGCGCGCGCTTCACAACTTGGTCGCAGAGTATGAACCCGAATACCTCAAAATAAACCCGACCGCTGCCACGACAGACTCTTCAAATCTTCAATCGCGCGAATTTAATATTGCGTTTTATCACCTCCCCTTGGTTTCTGGCATCCGGGATCTCCGCACAGATAAAATTGGCACACTGATGGGTATCAATGGCACTGTGACGCGAACCAGTGAAGTACGGCCGGAGCTACTATACGGAAGTTTTGTTTGCGAAGTTTGCGGTGGTCTTGTCAATGAGATAGAACAACAGTTCAAGTATACCGAGGTGCGATTCCGTCATTCGTGTCGGTGTCTTTCTAATTACCTTATATACAGCCTAGTTTATGTCCCAACCCAACCTGCGGTAACCGCACTGCATGGCAACTTCAAATCGATAGCTCCAAATTTACGGATTGGCAAAAGGTTCGCATTCAAGAGAATCCTTCCGAGATACCAACTGGCTCTATGCCTCGGTCCCTTGATGTTATTCTTCGGTCTGAGCTCGTTGAACGGGCAAAGGCCGGAGATAAATGTGTATTTACAGGAACATTCATCGTCGTGCCAGACGTCAGTCAACTTGGACTCCCTGGTGGAAATAAGGCGCAGCTTATGCGCGAGGCGAGTAAGAGTGGTGCGAACGCTGCAACAGGGGGTGTCACTAGTGGCGTGACGGGCCTTAAAAGTCTCGGTGTGCGAGACCTGCAATACAAAACAGCTTTCTTGGCATGTATGGTACATGATGCCGACGGTCGAGTAAGTAGCATATATTCGTGTCGGCGCAATTACTGATATTTAATACAGGGTGGGACCAATGTTCGTGGTGAAGAAGAGGACGGCGAAGAGGACGGACAAGCTTTCCTCCGATCCCTGACAGAGCCCGAATTCGATGAGCTCAAGAGCATGATCGACGCGGACCATATCTACTCGCGGCTGGTAGAGAGCATTGCCCCGACGGTCTACGGTCATGAGATTGTCAAGAAGGGACTCCTATTGCAGTTGATGGGCGGCGTACACAAACAAACTGCCGAGGGGATGCATTTGCGTGGAGATATCAATATCTGCATCGTCGGAGATCCCTCGACGTCAAAGTCGCAGTTCCTCAAGTGAGTATCTCTCTTTGTGTCACGAGTAGATAACCGAGTACTGTATGATAGATACATCTGTTCCTTCTTGCCTCGCGCAGTCTATACTTCTGGGAAGGCGTCGTCTGCTGCTGGTCTCACAGCGGCAGTGGTGAAAGACGAAGAAACCGGCGACTTTACTATTGAGGCCGGCGCCTTGATGCTAGCAGACAATGGTATATGCGCTATTGACGAATTCGACAAGATGGACATTTCAGATCAAGTGGCTATCCACGAAGCAATGGAACAGCAGACAATATCGATTGCCAAAGCTGGTATTCACGCTACACTCAATGCTCGGACATCCATTCTGGCTGCTGCGAATCCCATCGGTGGTCGATATGACCGAAAAAAAACGCTTAGGGCGAACCTTGCCATGAGCGCACCGATCATGAGCAGATTCGATATGTTTTTTGTGGTCCTCGATGAATGCGATGAAAGAACGGATTTGAATATCGCCAAGCATATCGTTAATGTGCACCGTTTCCAAGACGAAGCTATCAATCCGGAGTTCAGCACAGAGGCTTTGCAACGCTATATTCGCTATGCGCGGACATTCAGCCCCAAGGTGAGGAATATAGGCTTAAAGTCAGGGGCATTATTGACTCCTCGTAGCTTACCCCCGAAGCAGCGGACGTCTTGGTCGAGAAGTACAGGATCCTGAGGCAAGATGACGCCAGTGGTGTAGGTCGAAACTCGTATCGAATTACCGTCCGGCAACTCGAAAGTATGATCCGCCTCAGTGAAGCTATTGCCCGCGCGAACTGCACGTCTGAAATAACCCCAGCATTCGTGCGCGAAGCCTACACCCTATTGCGGCAATCTATCATCCACGTTGAACAAGACGACATCGACATTGACGAGGAAGAACCCAGCGGCGAGCGTGGTGCCAATGGAAACGTGGCACAGGCAGGAAGCGAGCTTGACGAGAGCCAGGATGTGGTGATGTCATCGGCTGAGATCGAGGCGATGGAAGCCGCCGAAGAAAGTTCCCTGGGACTGAGCCGCATGGCAACGAGCAGTGGTGGTGGACCATCGTCGTCACGCGCAGGGAGTGCCTTGCCAGAAGCGCCCGCGCCCGCCCCGCCTCAGCCAAGACGACGAATGGTTATCACTCACGACAAGTATATGACACTGCAAAGTCTGGTGGTGTTACACATTTCTGCGGTAGAACGAGAGGCTGGCCGAGGGATCGACAGGGACGAGCTGATTGATTGGTACCTTGAACTCAAGGAATCGGAGATACAGGACGTCGAGGAACTAGAGTACGAAAAGGAGCTCATCACGAAGCTTTTGAGAAAGTTGGTCAAGGTATGGAGATTTCGTATCCTGATTGCAAGCACCACCGACTTTATTCGCAGGACAAGTTCCTTTTGGAGGTCCGTGGAGACGTACAAGAATCGTTGCCAGCGTCTACCAGCGATGGGACGATGCAACAATCTTCCTCTTCAGGACAGGCCGGAGAGAACGATCGAGTGTATTATATGGTGCATCCCTCGGTAGATACGGAAGGAGGGGAGTCCTCTCATCCATGATGGTGGGCTGAATCTTGGTTTGTTGTTGCTAATCAATACCCTGCTGTCTTGTGTGAATCGATAACTTTTTCTAAGAGAGGTGACTCGACTGTCAGTGCCAGTTACTACCGCACACCAATGCGGCGTGGCAGGCCAACTTAACCGTAAACGCTTCAAGGAATGGCAACAAACGATATTGATGCTCCAATCATTCCAGTATTGCTGCTAGACAGCAGCGTGCAATACCCCTCTATATCAGCGAATACCACAGCGCAGGAGCTTATCGAAACCCTAATACAATCGGACCAAGTCAAATGTACAGTGCTCGGCGTAGAACCCTCTGTCTGGGCACTTCAGCGTGTTCGCAAGGAAAAACCGGGTCGTTTGTGGGATGAAAGAGAGCTGTTCGCTCTTGGCGACGGTGAGATCCTTGCCAGATATCCGTCGTTTACGTTCAGGGCCGCATCTCCGTAATTCAGGCATCCTCGGACCTGCGTCTCTCGTTGCCTCACTCCCGAACAGGTCAACCTCTGATTCAACGGATTCTTCGAAACGATCCTCCGTGTTCTCGCTGAGCTCTCAGTCGCATGTGCTACCGGTGCTGCGGCTCGTCGCTCGACATCCTCTCCGTTCGTTATCGCTGTCATTCCTGCGTGTACCAGAGATCAACGATGGTTTCGAATGGATCGTCTTTTTTGGCAAGGACGCTACTGTCAAAGAGGTCATTAACAATGTTGTTCAAGAACTCGGCCTATTCAAAACACTTCCTTCTTCACGTGGAGGTGGACACGTCGAGTATGTGCTTGAAGTACTCTCTGGAAACCAGGGTGCGTAGTTCATTCTGGTTGGTGGCATGACGCTGACTTGAAGGGTAAGCTACACAACTGCCCGACTCTACGCTCATGGTTGACACCCTGAGGTCTTGCGACCGTTCACCAACCATCCGGTTTTGTATCCCGGACCAATGGTTTCGTCGTAAACCACGTTCCTCTTCCTCCCAGTCGCGTTCCTCGACTTCAACTGACACCGGAAACTCTGTGGACGAGGGTGGGGAGGGTACAGCCAAGCAAAGCAAGTCTAGTACAGGACCTTCAGCTCATTTTACCACTGCTCCTGTGCCAGGGTCACCCGAGTGGCGAAGCTCTGTTGCCCAAAGTCGACTCACGAGCTTTTTAACTGGTTGGTCTCAACCTGCACCTGCGACAACCTCGGCAATTGTCGCGACTCCCACTGGCAGCCGGAAGGGCGTCAGCGAACCATTGCTCGTCCAACAGAATACAGGCGGAAGCGTCGTGACGGAAGGCGTCGGTTCGAGTAACGTCAACATGGAAGAGTTTGAACGTTGCCTGGTAAGGAGCACGTACCTGCTCCAGTGGAATGCTGAGATTTGTTTCCAGGATCTGTTAGCTGTCAAGGGTGACGCAAGGTCAAATATGCATTCCATGTCGCCGGAGAAGAAGCGACAGTTTATGGATCAAGTACGAGGCGATCCAATTGGCCTGGGTTTACCGGTCTCTGCAACATGCAGTCCTTCCAGCGGGAGTGGACTTCTCCCCCGGCTGGCTCCACAACTTACTGGCGAGACCAGCTTCTTCAAACGGCTCTCAACATTTCCGACGTGGGGTTCGACGACTTCACCAACTGGTGCCAACAGCAAGAATCGCGCAAGTGATGATTTCGCCTTGGGCTCCAGATTGTCTAGTTCTTCCGAAGAGGTGCGGCCCATACAACCACAGGCGACTGGAAGCATGTTTAGCACTTGGTGGGCGGCTTTAGGAGGAGAGGCAACCAAGGACAACGAACACTCGATCTCCGCTCGTGCCTACGTGGATGGTATTCGCAAGTCTCGGAATGCGGACTCGAAGCTCGCGAAACACCTCATCTCATTACGGGTACATCTATCCACTGCGAAGCTACCCTGGATCGAAACATTTATAGCCGAAGAAGGCATCATTGCTATTAGTGGTTTACTTTCTTCATTGGCCGGAAGGAGTGGGAAGAGAAGGGTTCTAACGGATAGTGAAAATAGCGTTCTCTTGGAGGTAATCAGGTCGTTGAGGGTCATCTTGAACACCGAGGTGAGTTGTTAAGAGTGACTCGACTACAACGTGAGGGTTTGAGTGCTTTCTTAATAGCCCGGATTTGACGCTGTCCTTCTGTCTCCAACGATCGTCACGCATATCGCATACTCGCTTCATGGAACGTCTCTCAAAATCAGGACACTGGCAGCGGAACTTCTCGCAGCCATATGTATGGTCTCTTTCGATGAAGGACATCGTACAGTTTTGGCAGCCCTGTCTGAATATCGAATCACGTATAATGAGCTCTTCCGGTTTCACTCGTTGGTGACAGCTCTCAAGATGTCAGATCCTGAGGAACTTGCGGTGTCGAGTGTCACCTTTCCTATGGAAGGGGATGGGATATGGGAAGCTAGAACGGCGTTCATGGCCCTCATCAACGCGTTGACGAACTGTCCTCACATGCTAGAAGAACGCATCGTGTTGCGAGACGAGTTTAGTCGACGTGGCCTCAATGAGGTGATTGTGGTACGTCGCGATCCTCGCATCATTGATATCGTGAGTTGATATCTCTTGTAGGCATTGCGGTACGTTAAGCCTCCAGACTCGTTGCTGAAACAGCTGGATATGTATACGGAGGAGAAATACGAAGACGAAGAAGACTTTCGTGAACGAGCGCGGAGGGCGGTGCGGGATAGCTGTATACGATCGGTCAATGCATCGGAACCAAGCGCCTTGTTCGATGAGATAATGCAAGCCGCTTTATTACTCGAGGCCGGTAACACGATTGAGAGTATCCTTCGCAATCTAAATCTCGTTTTTCGTGGTCTTTCTGAACCGTTGGTATTTTGTATATTGCTGTTACCGATTTGGGTTCTGATGATGCTTTAGTTCATTCAAGACTGGGACGCTCTCTGCCGTAGATGAATTTGTCGGGGGTATTGCTACGTTGGAGGACTCGTATGTTTTTGGGTCGGTGTACCTGTAAGGCACTGATGCTGAGTATCACAGAGAACTAGCATGGTCGACTTTTCTGCAGACAATAGTCGCATCGGTGCAGCGACTATCTGGGCGAAACCTTTCCATCGGAGACACCAAAGCCTTGGGAGAAGAGGTTCGAGAGTTGCGTAACCAAGTGGAGGAACTCATTGGCGAGGTAAGGCTTAATGATTCTTCTTATGCAGGATCTCACTGTCTTTCGCAGAATGGATCATCAAAGACTGGTGGCGGTCATCGCAAGCAAGGTTCCGCTGTGTATATCGGAGATGATTCATCAGGCGTATCGACACCAGCACCAACGCCGTCGTCAAAGTCAAAGGTTAATTCGAATGCCAAGGCTGGGAACGAGGCATGTTGATTTGACGTCCTTTCTTCGCGGTCTGAATGATACATGGTATTTCTGCAGATGATTGTTTCCTTAATGCAAAGGCTGACGCAAAAGGAGAAAGAAGTTACACACCTCCGGGGTGAAATCGATCGGCTAAAGTTCCAATACTCGGGCGAGGCTAATGATTCTGTAAGTCGACCAAATCGTTCTAGTGGCTGGATCATGAGTGATAATTTCATTTGATTTTAGGATGACCGAGCCAGGAAGGAGCGGGACAAGGCAAAGCTGAATGCACTCGTCGAAGAAATCGCGGGGCTTAAAGAAAAGGTAGGTCAATGTGGGTCATCTACGTTCCTCGCGCTCAGTTGTTCCGAATTCTAGATCAATGAGATGAATAACTTGCTATCCAACAAAGACAAGGAGGTGCTTTTCATCAAGCGTGCATTCAGATCTGTGCACTCCCACCTTCACTCAAAGAATGACGAACAGACAAACGAGACAGACGTCCAGTTGCTCGTTAATCAATGTCTTGACAAGCTATCCGAGAGAGAGGCGGAGGTTGTTGCGCTCAAGGCTGAGATACAAGTACTGAACCAGTCCTCGGTTGGGCGATCCAAGGAGAAAGAGTTTAAAGCCAACAATCCACCGCCGCCACCTCCTATGGATCGTAGAAAGGTCACTGTATCAAAGGGTAACACAAATAGGATTGAACCATCCGCACTAACGGAAACTGTGGAGGTTTCCCCCTCGTCTCCAACGCCAATTCTGGCGCCACCCCCACCCCCACCCCCAGCGCCGCCCCCGCCCCCACCACCTGCTTTGCCTCGATTCCTGCTTCCGTCCTCGTCAGATTCTCTAACATCGTCTCCGCCGCCGCCGCCACCACCACTACCACCGGTGTTCGGAAGTGACGTCCCGCCTCCTCCTCCTCCACCGCCCCCGCCTTCCCCTTTGATACCGCTTTCCCCTTCATCATCCCGACCTATGATACCCACCAGAAGCACACCAAAATGGCTTGGTCCGCGATTGAAGCCCTTCTTCTGGAACAAGTTGGACAACAATGCTATTAGCGCAACGGTGTGGTCAGAATCATCGTTGGGCTCCCAGTTCAAGATGGATGATCTTGAGGTTACGTTCACGATCGACACTACACCTCAAACGCCATCACGGATGACCAATCCCATCGGGAAACAGAGCGTCACGACTCTCCTGGAGACTACGAGAGCCAATAATATGGGTAGGCGTGGTGCGTTTTGCTGGCGGTAGTGTCGTACTGATATGTAGGGTGGTAGCTATCATGTTGTCTCGCTTCAAGATCGGGTATCCCACCATCCGACAGGCTCTTCTTGATCTTGATGATTCTGTCTTGTCAATAGATGACCTTAAGGCAATCAGTAAACAACTTCCAACCACCGAGGAAGTTCGTAGATCCCTTCTTACACCTCTATAATTTATTTGACCAATGTTCGCTACTTTAGATGACACGGATAAAGGATTTTGGGGACGTCACAAAGCTCGCAAAGGCCGATAGGTTCATCTACGAGGTCTGCGATCGTTCTGTCACGACGCCAGGTGATTAACTAAATACACATCCTAGATTATGTCTATTCCCAGACTTGCACAAAGATTGGAGTGCATGATGTTTCGGCAGCGATTTGAACTTGACAAGGAAGAGATTCGCCCTGATCTCAAGACTTTGCGAGACGCTTGTCGAGAGCTCCAGAATTCTGCACTTTTCAAGAGAACATTACAGGTAACATGCACGAAATCTGGTTTCACAGCGAGAATTAAAATCAGTCAGGTTGTGCTCGCTGTTGGAAATAGGCTGAACGGTTCATCCTTCCGTGGGGGTGCTCGCGGTTTTCGTCTGGAAGCCCTGCTGAAGGTAGTCGTGTGATTCGGTTTGGTAAAAACCATTCTCAAAGTGTGTACAGATGAAAGAAACAAAGACGGCGAAAGCTTCGGCTGACTGTCCGACATTGCTTCATTACATCGCCCGGGTGTTACTCCGCACGGAACCTAAGCTGACGCTCTTCATTGAAGAGATGCCTAACTTGGAGCCTGCAGCTCGCAGTAAGCCTCGTCTCGCTGAACCAGGAGAGTGCTGCTCATGTCTTTCGCAAGTTTCTTTCCAAGCCGTTTCGCAAGCAGTCCAATCCGAAATTGCGTCCCGCGCCAAAGTCGAGGCCGAGATACAGTGGATGAGGCAGCTCAGACACCCCACTGCGAATGATCAATTCGTCAAAGTCATGCAAGTGAGATACATATGGTCACTTTATACCATCTTGCTTCTCTGACCTGACTCGTAGGAGTTCCTAGTTCAGGTCTCGGGTGCAGTGGATGCATTGAAGGAGCTGACACTCTCTGTGGAGAATGATCTGCGTTCACTGTTTCGTTACTACGGGGAATCGTTTGATGCTTCGGAGAGCCTGAAGCCCGAGGACCTTTTCGGCATGATATGTTCTTTCTCGTCTTCTCTTCAGGTACGTTCCGCATAGTAATACATGACTTTTATCATTCATGTGTCTTGTTTGTAGAAGGCAGCTGTCGATGTTGCGCCGCATACGCCAACACCCTCACCATCGTCGGATGACAAACATGAGGTACGCGTTTCGTGTACACGGAGGAACAGGTCTCGTTTACGTTGTTCCAGACTGTCGAGAATGCGCTGCCGGCACCGAACGACCTGCTCGCTCCACCACCTAGGCATGAACGCCAGCGGACGATTGGCCGCGGCGACTTTGAAGAGGCATTGCGTACCTTGAAAGAGGGGCAGACACGACGACAGCGCAGTACACCATCGTCGGTTCGGGTGCCGGTGAACAAGGTATTCATTGATGGTCGGCAAGATGGACGAACAGACTTGCAAGCACCGACGCCATGATAGACGATCGAGCATCACTTACACAACTCTATGACATGTTCATATTATTACACATCGGTTGTCCCATAATAAATCACTCGGACTCTTCGTCAGAGGCCAAGTGACAACACGTACTAATTACATGAAACTGACCATCTTTCCACTCTCCCACCATGTCGTAGAGGGTACCAGGCTCCTTCCCACCACTGCTGGAGAGGTCGAGGCGACATCCGAGGGAGCGCGGACAAGTCCGAACAATTTCGAACCCAGCATAACCTTGTTTCCTCGACCTCTCCAGCAGCGGCTGGAACATAA